>UCOJ01000450.1:0-103538 GCA_900474305.1 Cecidostiba fungosa | reverse complement strand
CTCTCTCTATATATATATATATACATATATATATATATATATACAGGCCTCGGGTACTGCACACAGGGTCGTTGTCGTCGTCGTGGAGCGAGCCTCAGACAAAGTGAATCTTGGAGGAGAGCATTAAAAGTTTAAATCGATCCACAGCTCTTTTCTTTGCGGATTTTAATTAGCCAGCGCTTTGCGGAGATCCTTTGCGTATAATTGTGCCGCTGATGCTGCTGCTGCAGCTGCCGGTGAAAAACGGTAAGACCTGCACTTTGTCCTCTTGTGGAGGGTAGAGTTCGGCGGGCGCTTAATCGACGACGGGGTTCATCGAACTCTTTCTCTCTCTATATATATACACACAGCGCAGCATAGTAGTTTGACGCACCTGTGTTTTTGCACCGGACGACAATAGGGATTAGGTTTTAATCATCAGTTGCACAACGGGCGGGTCGTGTGTTTACTCGGGCGTACAATTTCGTTTTTATAACATATGCACAATTTTCGCGTTTTTCCTCTCTATTAAGCGGGCGTAAACTACCAGTTTTTTAAGCGGCGGTCAAAAAAAGTTGGCAGCGGGCAAGAAAGTGAGCAACGTAAAATCCATACATGCGTTACAAAAAAAATGGTGTGCGCCACGGGCTAAGGCTTCTTGACCTCGTGTGCATGGTTGAACTATTTAATCCGGGCCGAAAGTTTCTCGTCACATCGTATATGTATTTTCGTTTGAATAATACGCAAGCCCCAGCTTTTATCAATATCAAAGGCAGCGTTATTTTTATCGAGCCATTTATCATAATGCGGCGGTAGGAAAAAGCACGGTGCGTCGGCCAATCTCTGCAGCCCCGGCGGTCCTCATCTCGTACAATTACTGCATGCAAGCCCTCTCTCGTCCGTAGAATAACATTGATTCTCCGCGTACCTGATTGTTATTCTCTCCAGCAGTTGGAAGTCGAGCTTGCGCGTATTTACCCGCACCCGCCGTGAGCGCAGGCTGATGCACATGCAAATGAAAAGTAATCGGGGGGCGAGGCGAAGCTGCTGGTGATGGCGGCGGCGACGGCTCGTCTTCGGGTCCTCCCGCTTTGATCCCTTTGAAGCGCACTATACCGGCGCTGATGCTGATGCCATCGAACGTCGAGTGTCGTTCAGTACGCGGCGCGTGTACGAGAATTCGTTTAGCGAAGAGACGACCATAGAGACAGAGAGATCGGCAGATCGTACATGCGCGCAGCGCGAGGAGCGGAGCATTTAATCGAGCGCGAGATATAACATGGCACTTAATTGGCTCGAATCCATACTTTTATTTCGACTTGTTTGTGGAGGATGTAGTATGTCTGAGTGGGGCTTTTTAATAATATGAGTACCGCTTCATTTATCGGCAATAATAAGAAGCGCTCTTCGATTAGAAAATTGAACGTTAGATTGTGTAATGTAAAGTAAAGCTCTTATCTGCGCTGCGATCAACATGAATGGAGCGGAATATAATATTGACGCTCGCGCACTTGACGCGCCGCTTAAACTCTGAAACTTATACATGCTGCATATAGCCTACTGTCTCTCGCTTTTTGATGAATCTTTATTAATTCCTTTGTCGATGCAGCGCGAGGAGAGACGGACATTGAAGAAGACAAGGAGCAGATAGGACCTTGTTAATTGGCTTGGAAAAAAAATTCATCGGCGCGAATTTAATAACGACAATGATAATCCGAGAAATAGTTCTTCCGCTCTATACGTCTGTATATATATACGCAAGGATATAATAATAACAAGGCTGACTAATGACTCTCCCTCTCTCTCTAAGGATTCGCAAAAAGGAGAGTAGTATATACACTGTTTAAAAAATTACGCACGAAGCGCAGCAGCGAGTAAAAGAAAAGAGACGGACGAGAGAGCATATAGTCCGGCAATTATTCTTCGCCATGGGGATATGTATTCATTCATTTCTGCGGAATTTCCAGCTCATAATGGAGGTCATTATCTCTCGACGGCGGCAGAGGTTTCTATCGATTCGTTCTGCAGCGAGGGGAGTAGGGTAGGACCCCCCCCCTCCCCCGCTTCGAAGTAAAGCGACTTTTATCTCGCAGACTTCCTTTCAGGAAGGATTTTTCAATGAAATCACGTAACTGTTACTGCCTATTATAACGTCCTCGTCGTCGTCGCCGTCGTCATCCCTCGCTCGCGCGCGATATATAGGCAGATTCCAATAACGACATTATAAAGCTTCGTCTTGGGACGGCCTGCACTGCCGTGCTATTTCTGGATATATTTTCTTCGTTCCGTATAGCCAGCCTCTTTTATGTACTCGATGGGCTCTAAACTATTCGGCAACTCTCGGCGTTCCTG
This sequence comes from Cecidostiba fungosa, assembly GCA_900474305.1. Lineage (NCBI taxonomy): Eukaryota > Metazoa > Arthropoda > Insecta > Hymenoptera > Pteromalidae > Cecidostiba > Cecidostiba fungosa. Next base: position 101,207 of record UCOJ01000450.1, on the reverse strand, counting down.
TAGTCGCACTATTGCACTTTACGATTAAAAGCGCAGAGCGATTTCCTATTTTACGTTACGCTATATCGCCATCGCTATGCAGGGTTATTTATATATATATATGTGTGTGTGTGTGCGCGCGCAGTTTGATCTAATCGATATTCCTTTGAAAAACTTTCCATTAAAAGAAAATCGTTGCGTTACACTGTTATCCTATTATGCAAAGTATCGAGCCCGACCATACCCGACTTGTTCCACTAGCCGGTATCTCAACAACCTCATGCTCCGCACCGCGCTCATAATTTCAATGAAACGTCTCCTTGCACAACTGAATTATTTAAAATAACCCATATCGCACTGCATTTCCTCTCGGAATTTCATAGCCCGCATTTTATTCGATATCCCCGCACTTATATGTACGCATAGCGTTTAAAAAACTCGGCCGCTAAAATAGCGTTCATAAAAAACAGACTCCCGACCTCGGCGCGCTTCAATTTATATTTTCGAAAATTCCCCGCACTCCCATCAAAAGCTTCCGGCCACCCGTCAGTCCAACTGTTCCCTTTTTATTACGTCAGAGCAGCACTTGTGACGATAATGCTTTACGATTTTGCAATATACGCGATCTGGCTGCAGCGCGGGAGTTTAGTTTGTGCGCAACGACGAACGAGATTACAAGTGCCACGTTTACGGGGAGCGCGTGAGACACGCATAAAAATTTTAAACGGATCAGCGCAGCGCAGCAGCAGCCGCGCTGAATTGGCCGCGACGATAAAGTCTTTAGCGAGAGAGAGGGGGGGAAGAGACAGACGCGCTATTTACGCGCGCGGAATCAGATTAAAAGCAGCCGGTGCTCTTATTGGAAAAGTGGAATAATATACGCGAGTGATTTTTTCATTCTTCTTTTTCTGCGCCTCGGAATTGGCCTGTATAAAAAAAATCGCTCATATTTTACGATGGCTTTGCGAATTTAGCACCGACGATCTTTTGTCTCGATTGTGAGCGAGGCTACGGCTGTCGATTGAATGTCAAATGCGAGTCGAACATGAAAAATCGAAATTCGCTTTTATTTCGACGAATGTATATGCATAAAGAGCATGGAATTTGCGCAATTTCTCCTCCCGTTTATATTAAATATCAATTTATGTTTATAATATAATAAATGAATTATTAACCTGCATCCGCGATATTTCAATGAAAAAGAAAAATACACACACATGATGCCCTCGGCCTCCAAAATCAAAATACACGCACACAATAACCCATGGGATAATAAACCGCTTGAATTCCGCCGTCGAATAAAAACCCCATTCAAATTACTGCCTCTCACTTTTGTGCCCGAGTCGTCGCGCTCATCCGATCGATAAAGCGCGCATATCCACAGAATGCTCTCTCTCTCTCTCTACTCGCGTCCAGAGGCCAGCAGAGCGCGCCATATGTTCAGTGCATTAATTTATCACCCCCAAAAAGAATAAAGTCATATTTCGCGAGTCCGCATTCAAATACAGAGGCGACAATTTCGGTTCGTACAAGAGAGAGAGAGTGAGAGAGAGAGGGAGGGGGGCACGTATCCCCCGCGCTCGTATTATATAACGTCTTGTGCTTGTCTCGAAAAGAGCCGCCGCCGCCACGCGCGATAGTGCGGAAACGTGAGCTAGAATCTCGAGAGAATAATTATACGGGGACTACGCCGTGGCGCATGAAAAGTGGCGGAGCGCGCGGCTCTAGAAAGAACACGGCAATTTTCGCGGTAGAGAGGGACGATCTTGATTTCTCTCTCGAAAGTATATACAGAGAAACACGCGGCTCGTTATTTTTCTCCCTTCGTTATAATATAATACTCGCTCGCCCGTTATTCGTCAATTTTTCTCTCTTTCTCTCCTTCTCCCCCGCCGGCATTATTATTCTCTCGCTTCCGCGAATAAATATTGCTGCTCTGATGCTCGCGCGCTCGCGTATATTGATCGCCGTATTTTTACTATTGAATTTCAATTCGCCTCGTTTGTTGGCTCGTTTGTTGGCCCCTCCGCGCAAGCTGGTTAACTCTATCTCTCTACCAGAGACATCCTGCAACGCCGGACACGCCATGTCAGTACATATTATATTGTACACTCTTTTCGATCGGTATTAGGCGCACCTCTCTCGAATGCTGCTCGAACTGTACCCTCACTGTATGTAAATAAAACAAAGTTAGCCTCGCTATTATTATTATTTTTATTGACTGAGTGCAAACGTTGCGATCCACTAAGGTGCTAACGATTGTGCTATGTGACTGACTTACAAGTCTCATTTTGCACTGCGCAAATACACTCTTTCGCGGAAGTATTATCGCGCTACCGGCTGCCTGACCTGGTGGCCCGTAAAATAGGTAGGATTTGAAAGATGAAAAAAAAAAAACAAAACAAAAGAAAAAGGACGAGAAAACGCGCGCGGCCCAAAGACACAGAAACAGAGATAAAGTAAGCAAGTATAAGAGCAGCGGTGTATATACAACGATACAAAGGACCGAACTCTCAATGTTTGTATACGCGGCCCCCGGCGCCGCCGAGGAGTCGAGGACTTGCTGACGCCGGCAAATCCCTATTTATGGAAGCCCGGCGTATGGATACCCACAAATCTCGCTGAGAGAGCGGTAGAGAACAAGATACATCCGATGGGGCTTGTGCATCAGGTGCATGCAGTTGAAAAAAAATATATACAGATATACACTACGTACATGCTTATCTCTGAAGAATCCGACGCACATCATCGTTTCTAATGAAAAAGGACTTCCTCCGAGAGAGCGTCTCTGATGCGCGGGGCGTCTATGTTCCTCCTGTGTCGATGCCCCCTCAGAGCGACAGTCACGTGTGTGGCATGCGAGAATCGGTGGATCTGTTGTGTCCAGATGCAAGCAATTTTCTTTTTCTCCGATGGTTCGTTGTCACACGCACACACGCACGCACACTCGATGACTGTCTGAATACCAGTCTCTCTCTCTCTCTCTCTCTGATGGGGGTCGCGCCCGCACACGCCACCTGCTGCTACGAGAAGCTCGCGCGCAGAACTGAGAGCTCTCTCTCCGGAGCGTCACACAGCATCCGCTCACGCCGGCTCTATCTATCTCCCTCGATACTGCGCCCCCTACCGGCGAGGTTCGCCGACCCTATACTCTCTGTGCACAATCTCTGCGCTCTCTCTCTCCCTCTCACTCTCTCGTAAATGTCGGCAGGTGGATCGGTGGGTGGTGCTGGAGGTTCGTTGGCGCGCGCTCGCAATTACCCGGACCGCTGTGTGCGCGCGCGAGCGGACGGTTTATTTCGTTTATCTCGCGTTCGAGAGCTGTGTGCGTGTGTGCACTGCGCATGTATGTGGCTCTTGTCGTTTTTTCGCGCTCCCTTTCTGTTCCAACGGTTTTTCGCTGAGGATTTCGAATGCTCGGCAGTTTATGGCGCACGACGATCGGTCTCTTTCTGCTTGATTGGAAGATGTTGGGAGAGCTAAGTGTTTGTTATTTTCACAGCGGCGTTAAGCGAACTTTGAAGGTTAACTTATATATATATATATAATTTTTGATTGAAATTTATATGGGAGTGGGCTTTACGCTCTCTCTCTCCCTTGAGCGGGGGCGGCTAGCATAAACGTCAGGTTTTAATGGCCACGGATTAACTCTCAGGAAGAGATTTGACGTCGATGTAATTTTGGCCTTTGTTCCCAAGGCGTCGTCTGCTCCACTCTCTCTTATTAACACTTTTCCCGCGCGCTCTGTTCTTTTGGATTTTCAGCTGCTGCAGGGTGACGACGACTGTGTTTTTAGGGGCCTAATGAATCGAAACGATGTACATCTTGGTCGCCCTCCCTACACGGAGCACTTCCGCCTCCCGCAGCCTTTGTCTCTATCGTGTAAAGCGGACTCTCGCGCACGTAACACGCGATAGTTCTCCGACAACTTCAGCGGCGCACCTTGCTTTCCCTACTGGAATTATCATCAGCGCGATTAGCCGCTGATGCGAGCGCCCTCTATCCATGCGTAATCTTGAGCTGCGAGGATGTGTGTCTGTTTAGAGTGAGTAGTAGGGCAAAGCGTCTCGCGGAGAAATCTCGAGAGGCCCTTACCAACAGGCCACAGATATGGCCGCTGATATTATGGCCACCCGCGCATAACCGAGGCGCGGTAATAAAGCGATACCGCCACTATATGCTAGTCCTGCTGTGCTATATAAGTACTACTGGAGCTGGAGGTACTAGCGGGCTATACTGATGCCGTTGCTCTAGTTTCCCCCCGCGGCGAATGTTGGAGGGCTTAGTTATTGCATCTCCCTCTCTCTCTCTCCTCTTTATTCAATATCTGCGGTTATACCTTGGATTGTTGCCTATGTATTTCTCACCAGATGTTTGAAAAACCGCGACAAAAAATACGGCTTGTCATAAATTTGCGGGAGAATATGTATCCCCTCATCGAAGGAAAACTGACATATATTTCGCATGCAGGTGAAGCGCGTCAGGACACGCTATATACCTGTACAATAAACAGTTGGAAGGGGGGGGGGGGGGAGAAGCATTTACACTGCACTCTCGAATTTTGTATAAGAATTCTGCTGCTCCACGCGAGAATTTTGATCTCGGCTAGGAGAGTCTGAGCACAAGGCAAGTTTCACGTACTCGCTCGAGTGGTGGTAAACCGTGGCAAACGCCGCTGAGAGCAGCGCGCGCGCGCGCGCGTCACGCTGATGTGGCACTTGCACAAGACAAGCGTTTTCCGTGCTCTTCCTTCGCCGCCGCTGCCATGAAATACTCTTATTCCTTCCTGTACAGCGACGAGATTTCAGTCGTGTGCATGGCTGCTGCTTTTTTGCCGGAATCATTGCCAGGAGCTCGAGTGCTCGCGTCATTTTGTTTATCGCTGGGAAAGTTTTGGATCGATGCGTCAGGCGTATGCTTGTTTGTTCTCCTTCGTTTCCCTTCTTCTTTTTTTTATCTTTTTCAGAAATAAAGGCAGGGCGAGAGAAAACGTTCGCTCGGAAAGAAGAAATACAGAAATATCAGGCTGCGGTGTAATTTGTATAGCGTTATGAACTGAGTTTACGTATGTATATAGATACTGCACCAAGTCGTCTTCTGCATGCTGTTTTTCCTTGTGTACTTCTGCTTGGGAACGTCGCGTTTTATCAAAGTTATGCGCCTAGGACGACAGTCGACTATAGCGCATGCAGGATGTACTGCGCTATCATCATATTGCACATGTGAAAGCACTGCATAAAGAAATCTTCATTCAATTTGCTTGCAGCTACTTTGCCGGGGAAAAATGAAGGGTAGAATTTTTGTGTGCTGCCTATTCATCGTCTAGAATGGATCTAAATTGAGAACAAATTTCTTTGCTGAATGCGCATTGTAGCAGGGGAGAAGTAATGTGGATTTTTTGTCGAATCTAGTGTCGCTGAAAAATGCCCAAGACTTGAATTTAATCAAATTCAGTTTAATAAAATAAACTTATAAAGTTATATTTTAGCTTGTTGTTTGATGGAGCATCATGTAGTATGACATGGCCGTTTTAAGGATCTACGACACGTTATGTCAATGAATGATCAAATTAATACATAATACGCTTCCCATCGTGGGTCTATTGTGACTTACAGCTGTTATCCGCTGGTGATCTATTGGAAAAAATCCGTAAGCAGTACAGTAAAACGGCTTTTGCGATTTCATAATACACATTTGCAGGTCTATCCTAAGGTCGTGGCTATTCTCCGTCCAGTCGCTGTTGTAAACCGCTTCGGCTATCGAGGCCGCCTACACAAAAAATACATCGAGAGTATAGCGGTTTTCAGAAAAAAGGTATTTGATTATGATGAAGATTCGAGCAATACCTGCTCAGTTAGTGTCTCAGCGTAGACGCAGTAAACTAGTAACTGAAAAATAACATTTATAAGATGAAAGCTATGGAGGACCGCTCCGACATATTGAGCTTCCAAAAGCATCTGAATAAATAAAACGAGAATTAAAATTTCCAAAAACACTTCTGATATAATAGCTACGCGAGTATAATGAGTAAACAATAATACCTCTCGTAATTCAAATAGGTTAACACACATGGTCATGGCTGTTAAGAGCATGATTATGAAGAGTACTGGACTGAAAACATCTTCTATCACGTCGCAAATTCTATTGAAAATTTATAAAAATTGAAATTTTGTTTTGTTTCTCCACCTGGATCGGAAGCCTCACCTTCAGTGAAATAATACCTCAGTAGCTCTTGATGTCTCTTAATAATGTCCATAATATTTTTCTTAAATTGCCGTTCGTCTTTTGTATTAGCCGAGGTTTCTATGTCGTAATGCAGTAGCTAAATTTGTTTGTTGGTAAATAAGAGCATGTTTCCGACGGTTCTGTTTCTACAATACTTCACCTTTAATTGTAAGGACGCGTGGCTCGTCATCTGAACGAATAAAGTATCGCAGCACATCCAATGCACAGCTGCAGAATATAGTACCCATAGTTCTTCCATGAAAATAAAGTTATAAGCTGTTAAATTGTTTACTTCAAAAGGATATCTTACGAGAAAAATTCTCTCCGTGTAATCGTAAGTACGATTAGCATTCCGATCAGTAAATTGCAGAATGAAATATCTGAAAATTCAAGCGTGCGATGTATAGTGTAGCAAACATCTTAGCGTATAGTGTGCAAGCGTACGTAGCATTGGCATGACATATGCAAGATTCGAGCGCTCACACTAGACTCGCGCGGCTTCAAGAATCTTGATTCTCGAAATACCAACTTTCACGTATACTCACTTGAGGGGCGGTAAACCGAAGCAAAGGCCGAGAACTAGAATCATGCTGATGTAGCACCGGCAGAAGACAAGCGTTTTCTCTGCCCCTCTTAAAATTTCGCCGCAAATATCGTGATGTGGTATCCTTTCCCGCCAGATCATTGCCAAATCTTCAAAAAGCGTTTGCAAATCCTCCCTGCAATAGGCCAGTTGAAAGCCCTAAACTTGAAAATTGAGAAAGAGTGCCTTGATTCGTAAAATAGCTGCAAGATATTCCAGTACCTTGAAAAGACAAACGATATTAGAAAGAGTGTTTGTCAAGATTTGCAGTACAAGCTTCTTATCAGTCTTCCAAATGTCGCTGACCCATTGCACTTGAAAGACGGAATCCAAGAGACAGACGACGTTTATGAGCGCTGTTGGAACTCGTTCTATAATCTGTGATCTTCTGTCTTTTTTGTTGCCATCTGTACCGATGACCATACCCATACATCGCAAAAACAGAGAATTGATCTTTGTGTAATCCTCGAAATCTGGTGTCACCGAGGGGCCTTTCTCTGCATCGCAAGAAAAATAGTCTATTCAACTGATCGTAATCTCTAATACTCCAGCATCAAATTACCATACACATATAACCTCTTACCCTTGGACTTCATGTCGCTTAGCTCCTTGGATCAGCACTGACGGCGGGGTGCGCACTAATCCTATATCGTCGGGTCCGCGCACCGAGGCGATTTGCATATTTGATGCTGCACGTATGCGCCTGCTTATTACCCTATGAGCCAGGGATATACATTTATGCACACGCGCGTGTCTTTCTATCCGCCGTGTTTTCTTTTTCCCTCGAATCTACAACACACTTCTTCGATTATGTATACATATATAGTAGCGTGGCTAATCAGTTATGAGCATATTTACTTACTTTCTAGTCTGTATGCGCGCTAATATTTTATACAGAACGCACGCAATATTTCATGCCTGCTATTCTCAATTTATTTTGGCTAATATCAGTTATGAACATATTATGTAGTTGCTTCCTAGTCGGTATGCGCGCACTTTCTACATAGAGCGTATGCAATATTAGATGTTGCTTGTTATTCTCAATTTATTTTTCTTCCTATGCTGCAACAATATGGGGGAAATAAAAGGGGTAGAATATTCAAGACTTGTAGGAAAACTGTTGAGCGAAAAATAGAAACGTTTCACTCGAGTAATAATGCATGTTCCATGTAATGCATCCCTCACAATTCTGTTCAACTCTGTCGGTTCACAATAGCCGAGCATTTAATGTAAGCATTGGACTTTGCAGTAGCACTTACTTGTCTTATTATTGTTTGTATTATCTGTGAAACGTTTTTGAGCATTTGACTAATTACATGAAAACTGCCGTGAATTATTGTCAAAGGAATAAGCAAAAAACTAATTTTGCCAAGAATTAATTAGTGTAACTATTAATAAAGTGTCGAATTTAATATTCTAATGAATTTCATATATGAGTATTATACGGAAATCAAAAAATATATTCTGTACTTGTCGTTGTTTATTTATTTTATAGGCTGAGGTGACCGTCCCGTCGTAATTAACAACCAAATCAGTTGGCTGCGTTTTCTGTACTCAGTTCGTTGTTTGCAACATCATATAAAAAGATACTGCCCTATTGACAATCTGAAGAAGTATTCTTATTAAAATTAGTAATTCGTGTTTCATCTAGTTCACGTATTAGCTACGATACTTACTATTGTTATTGTCTTGTGATCAATAGGAAAGTATCCATAAGCAGTAAAATATAATGGCTTCTGAGATTTCATTAGAAGTATTTGCAAATGAAATCTCAATCTGTGATTCTTTTCTGTCCATTTACAATTGTACGTCGCACTTGCTATTGCGCCTGCCTGAATATAATGAGAATGTGTTGGAAAATTGTTTTGGCAAATACTCATATAAATTTTACAAATGATGACAGGGTTAATAACCTGCTGAGTCAGCCGCTCAGCAAATATGCAGTAAACCAATAATTGAAAAAATATGTTCACAAGATGAAAGCTGTGAAGTAGAGCATCGCCTAATTTAGCTTCTGATATCATCTGAAAATAACATAATGGGCATTTAATTAAATAGATTTATTTGAAGATGTACTTTAATAGAAGTGCATACCTCTCGCAATTCAAAAACATTAACACAAATATTTATAGATGTCAATAGCATCGTCGTAAGTATTACTGGACTAAATAAGTTTTCGATCATCTGACATATCCTATATTAGTTTTAATTTAATGCATCCATTCATATAATAATAAGTTAGTAGATAATCAAATATTCGAGAAATCAAAATTTCACAATTAAGACAATTAAAACTACAAACCTTAATAATTCTCTATGCCTTCTGACAAAGTCGGTCAAATTCCGTTTCAAACGATCTTCGTCATTTTCCCGATTAACGACCGCTTCTATATCGTATTGGAGTATCTAAAAATTTAATTTAAATAAAGTTGAAATTGCTACATGCATTTCTTCTTCTATAATATTTCACCTCGAAGTGTAAGGATGTGTGGGTCGTTAGCTGAGCAAAGAGGGTGTCACAGCACACCCAGTATAAAGCTGAACAAATAAGCATCCACAGCTCTTGCAAAAGAACGGAGAAATAAATCGATGAACTGTTTACCTCGAAGGGATATCTCACTAGAAAAACTCTCTCCGAATAGTCGTAAGTGTGATTCGTCGCTTTTCGAGCGAGATATTGGAAGAGGAGATTTCTAAAAATAATAGAATTGGCTTGACAGAAATTAAATAATAAATCAAGTTCGTTTACAGGCTCATGCACTTACTTCAAAGGCGGTAAAGCGAAGCAAATCCCGAGACCTAACATCATGGCTATATAGCATCTACAAAAGACGAGGGTATTCTGTGCTTTTTTCACGATCGTACCTCGGATGTCATCCTGCAGGCAAGTTTGGTCCCAAATGGTTGCTAATTTTTCGAACAGCGCTTGTATGTCTTCCCTACAATAAGCCAGGCGAAACCCCTAAACTTATTCATAAAAGAATTTCTGCAGTTTGAAATCCACTTAATCGTTGGTTATATTAGATGTGTTACAGGAAGATTTTTGACATTACAAAAATTGAAAGTACCTTGCAAATACAGACTATGTTAGAAATACCACTAGTAGTAATCTGCATAAGTAGATGGTTGTCGTAGTTCCAAAGATCCATAATCCATTGCATTTGAAAGAAAGCGTTAATTATGGCGATGAGATTCGCGGCGTACGTCGGAAGTCTTTCCAAAATTTTCGACTTTCTGTCGGTTTTATTCCCTTTTGTGCGAATCACCAAGCCCATATATCGCAGCATTTTAGAATTTACATTTAGGTAATCTTGGAGAAAAATATTCGGTTGTAGGGTTTCACCTGCCAAAGTAACAGCCCAGTCATTTTTCAAAATACAACAAATGTTAATCGGTTTGGTATTGGCATTTTTCAAAATACAATAAATGGTAATCGGCGATTATTTACAATCGCAGTTTAGCGTATTCCTGCAGTTATCTCGGAAATTCGCTGCAATGTACTAACCTTTAGTCTTCATCTCACTCAACTCGCTCGATCGGCTCTGCCAAGTCCCCGGCGCCGGCTGCGAGACAATTCCATATTTCATATATTCCGCATAATTTAATTATGCTTATTATCGAATTAGCCATTATAAATATTATGTAACATCTTCACCGCGGTCTCCAAACCTTTTAAATTACATGTGCCCCGAGCCTCAGAGGACATTGCAGCCTTTTGATATTTTTATCCCTCGTCTTATACCTCGTTCATCGCATATTGATGATGCCCGTCCACTTATGCTATACAAAGCACTTTTGCTACCGCGTATAAATGTAATATCTTCGCATAATTTTGCATTACATTATAAAGGAGCAATATACTGCATTCAGCGCATCTGATATCGTATTCGTCAGTCCCTCGCATTTTATCCGCGTTACTCCATTTTTTACGCGCGGGGAAAATGAATAGGGTAGAAAAGCGCGCGGAAAGAAAACACGCTCGTACATGCTGCAGTCGCAGCTGAACCATTGTACGTCGTCTTCGGCACTGTCGTTTTTTCTATGCCACGTTACCAGTGTGAACATTGCGCGGCATTACGCAAGGTAGTCGCGCAGCTGACAGTTGAGCGGCGCAAACACTGCATTATCGTCATTTGTTTGAAGCTGGAAACTATAATAATATGTGCGAACTGAGAGAAGGAACAAACGAACGAATTTCTAAACGTAATAGCGATCAATCATCGAGTTGTTGTTAGCTTGTTACGACACTCGCGCCTAAGTTTAAAAAAGAACAGCGCGGTAAGGCTATCATGGTAAATGGACCTCGTAGCTCGTCTATGTATGTATGTACGTATTATTTTTATTATACAAAATATTTACAACTTTACAGTGAACATTGCTGAGGCGGCAAAATAATCCTCGCAAGCTTCATCTAAGTCTACCGACAGAAAATGGATTTAAGATGAACCTCGTTTACTCCGTTAGCTAAACATACCAGCTATATAGCAGCTATAGTATAGTATACGAATACAGCTTCCTCGAAGAGAACCAGTGCCAAAATAACCTCCAGTGCAAAATAACCACGTCCAAAGTCAGCAGCGAGAATGAGAAGGAAGCTTTCCGCGTTCATCGCCCGATCGTCTTGATTTTCCGTTCAAGCAGTTTTCATATGAAAAATGACGCGCGCGCGCGCGCTTCCTTCACCCCTCCTCGTGCTCCTCCTCCTCCTCCTCCTCCGCTTCCTCTCCCGCTTCCTGGCAATTTATTCGCGATGTCTCGAGGTAAGTCGTCGGCGAAATATCACGCGGGAACGGGAAGAAAGATCGAAAGAAAGAAAGAGAGAAAAGTCTGGCTTACTATTCGATTATCCAGTTCCCCGAGAACATTTGCGCCCCCGACGACTCGGAAAGTATATCCTCTCCTTGCGTCGGCCTTTTTACGCACTCTCTTCTATCTCCTTTGTCCTTCTGCTCGGGCCACATCGATTTTCGTTCAGCAGCCAAGGGCAGCAGCACCGGCAATCGAATTACCGGCCTCGCTGCTCTTTTATTCCGTCTCTCTTCTCCTATATACCTGATGCCCATCCAGTTGCGAACTAGGTCAAGCGGCCAGCGTGTCCCACCACGTAAAACCTAATAATTTTTCTGGCCCGCTAAAAAAACGCGAGAGAGAGAGATGCTGGGCGGAAATTTATCAGGGATTTTCCTGCTGCCGCTGCTGCTACTGGTGTTCAGAGAGCACGCTGCACGTTTCCCGCGCTATCTAGATTTATTCAGGCGCTGGAGTGCTTGAATAGTTTTCATTTAGGTAGTTACCGCGTTTACGTTATAGAGCTGTCTAGTTTTGACGAAAGTTTTGCTGCGGAGGCGGACAAGAAACTTGGTCGCACGTACGTATTCGTTTTCCTTTATTCCATTGATTCGCGAGAGCGGGAGAGAGAACGTAACGAACTTGACGAGATTATACAGGTTATCCTGGAAAAATCTTAGACTCTCTCTCTCTCCCTGCTGCAAAAGAATAGAATCGAATGTGTCTATGAAATTTACTGTAATCGAGTTTTTCTTTCACATGCTGTGGATGATGAATTCACCGGGAAAGATACCCCCCCCCTCTCTCTCTCTCTGGGTCAAAAAGTAAATAAAAAAGAAAAAAAGTTCTTCGTCTGACGATCCATGTAAAGTTTTCAGGCCACCGCGCTGCGGAATGTAAACGTGTCGTTGACATTGCAGAGAGCGGGGCAGCTCGGCGCGCACGGGATAAAAGATCTAGTTACATTAAAGTCTCTTCTATTAAATCTCGACGCGCGCTTCTCTCTTTCTCACTCTGGTTCTAGAGCTAAAGTGCAGTTTAACTATAGAATACGGCTACGGCGGAACCGTCGTAGTCTTACTCGACGAGAAAACTAAACTCCAAGCTAATCTCTCTCTCCCCCACTGTCCTCCAAAGTGAAATACTCACTCGTGTACATACAAACAAATAGAATAGGAAATTTATAAAAAAGAATTTAACACTTTATATATAAATATGGTAAACACTCGCAGATACGGATCGTCGATTAATTTAACGATCGCAAATTTCTCACTCACATACGCATTCATTTAGTTTAGTTATCTAGAAGCATTATTTATCATCGGGCATCGACGCGCTGAGTTAACTTCAGCCAAAGTCCTCCAGAGGCGCGGACGGTTAGCCGGAACTTGGGTCGTACCTCGGTCTTACCCTCGACGCTACCGAGATGATACCGCCTCAGTATCGCGCTTATCACCGCCTTCATCTCCAGTATCGCGAACTTGTTACCTGAAACACGAGGAAAAGGATCATTTGTTTGCCGTTGGACAAGATTAATGCGGCTTATGTTTGGATTCTCATCAACGAGTACTTTGCACAATCAAATAGATACATCAAGCATTTATTTATTTTACGCAATTACGAAGCCCGATAAAATGTCAAATTACTCTCTAACGAGATACCCGGCGGAGAAAGTCGAACATTCTTATAACAAGAGAAAAGTCAGCTCCTATATAATCAAGAACTCCAACAACGCACCATAATGAGGAAAAAAATATCCATCAAGTACAAAGGCGGCAAACTTTTCAAATTTCCGCTCGACTTTCTCTCTCTCTCTCTCTTAATCCTCTATCAACTTACCGATACAATTGCGCGGTCCCGCGCTGAACGGCAGATAGGCGTAGGGATGCCTCTTTTCGGAGTTTTCGGGACTGAAGCGTTCCGGGCGGAAGCTGTGCGGATCCGGGAAGTGATGGTGCAGCCTGTGCGTGCTGTACGGCAGAATAATCACGCCGCAGCCCGCCGGTATTACGTGCTTTCCTGCGAACCAAGCCTGGGGGGATCAGCCTGGATTTTGACTTTTTTATTAATATATATATATAGATGTGGTAGACCGGTAGAAATAACCTCTGCGTCGGATCAGATATTCGATTCGCTGTACGTAGTTCTCTCGCTATATATTGATTGACGGTTAGTCGGAAGCACTGATAATGAGATAGAATTATAATAACGAGGATGCATGCAGGTGTAAGAGACGAAGGTCTAAATTAGCGGCGGGATCAGTAGGCATAATAGTTATTGCTGAATATACGAAAATATGCTTGACGTTATTTGATCGATCGATAAACGGCAAATAAACTCTGATGCGTCTGCGGTATAATCTACTTACCGACTTTGACGTCCTCTCCAAGCGTCCTGGCAAAGAGCGGCACGCTCGGATAAAGTCTGAGCGCCTCCTTTATGCAGCATTCGAGCCACCTCATGGCCCTCAAGTCTTGCATAGTCGGCGACCTGTTTGCTTCCCCATCGGCGAAAATCTCGTCGAGTTCCTCGCGGCACTTGTCCTGACAGTCCGGGTGATTCGCCAGGAGGAAGAGCGTCATCGCCGTCGCCGTGCCCACGGAATCTTGGCCCGCGAGCATGAACGTGCAGCACTCGTTGACGATGTCATCATCGTCGAACCACTCGGGATTCCGTTCGCTCGCCTCCAGCATGTATTCTAGCAAAGAGATCCCTTTTGCGGGGCGCGATGGGTTGCCATCCTTCTGGAGACGACGTTTCTCTTCGATTGCTCGACGACAGGCCGCGGATAGCTCCTGGCTTTGCTTCATCTCCTGCTGACCGAAACTCGTCAGCTTGTAGATCCAGTCGAATAGCAGCCAGGGCCGGATCAGTCGGTATGTCATCAACACCTGACCCCTGAATGATCGTAGCAATTAATGTTAACACTTGGTTCGAGCTATGAAAAACTTACTTCCTGAATGGCAGGTAATCCAGATCAACGACCCCATTCTCGTTGACCTTGCTGGCAACGTTCACCCCCAGGACAGTTTCTGGAACAGACATCAGCCAGCACTTAGAAGATTAGATTAGAAGCAAACGAACTGAAATAATCTCGACAGCCGCACATACCGTTCAAAATCTCGTACACGGCGTCGTTAACTAACTTGGTGATGTCCAGCTGCTGACCGTCATACCTCGCGAGTCTATCAGCTAGTCTGTCCGCACACTCTGCAAAGGATCCCACCAACTTGTGCAGCACATGCAGGTGAAAGGCTGGCTGCAGGAGTCTCCTGTGGGTTCGCCAGATGTCCACGTCACTGGTGATCAGACCCTTGCCCAGGAAGTTGTCGAGCAATCGGTAGAAGAAGATCTTGCGCGTGTGCTTAGCACTGCCCAAGACCAGCTGGATGTCGTCTGGTTCCATGAGTATAACGTATGGTAGGACTGTTATCCAGAATCGGGATATGGGACCGTAGTCGCTGTAGCCCGTGTGCGACATTACTTTGAGGACTAGAACGAAACGAGATAGTGAGGGAAGGTTAAGTCGACTATAAAACATGAAGGAGTTTCAGATTACGGTCTTTGCGAAGTAACAAATGAACGTTTCCAAGGATCGGCACCGTCGCCGGCCCGTTAAGCTGAAAGATGGTCCAGTATATTCTGATCTGGTCCTTCAACAGGTAAATCGCAAGCGTCCCGACGATCAGCGCCACGTAGATCCACAACTCTTGCGCGTCCCTGTCCCACTAGAACATACGCATATGGTGATATGGCATAGCAGCGATGATTGACCACACTTGACACTCCAATCTCTGCACAGGTATAATACAGAGCCGGATATATAGGAAAAATGAAAACGAAGCTAATTAATCATCCTTGCGAATAAAAAGCTCCCGATTAATTATCTCGGCTTTATCGATCCCTCCGCACCGATAGCCCCATCAGTTCATTAAAGGGAGCTCACGCGCACTCTTTCCGCTTTGTATCGAAAGCTTTTCATCGTATAGTCTCTATAGCGCCTAGATGAATTACACACGTGCGCATCATCCTTCGCCGACGATTAGGAAGCTCGCGCTAAGTAATTAAGCGCGCGCCGCACTGCTTAAATATTGCGCGAACGCGAGCCGCGTGCATATATATTATTATGTGGCGCGTATATACCTATATGTGCTATTGCATTATACGCGCGCATACGTGGAGTTGCAACACTCGTATAGTTAGGAGAGAGAGAGAGAGAGAGAGAGAGAGAGAGAGAGAGAGAGACCAACTCGAAACTTCGATGCGCAAGCTCGCATTATGGTTTCTTTTTCGATCCGGTGACAATGGCACTCTGGCACTATATTGCATTGCGGAATGCATGTGTGCCTGCGGTTCGCTGCTTGCTAATGAGGATTGTTAAAATGATGGTCTATATGTTTATGATAATGTTGTTTGCTTCTATTAATAACCGTGGATTTTATTTCACCTCATTGACTTGAATTGATTTGGAAATTGAAAATGAATTGCAGTGCAATAAAGAAGATAAACCCGACGATGACAGAAGATGGCACACAGAGAGCAATAGTATGCAATGCCTTATCGCGCTGCATTTTTAATCAGCACCAATTCAGTTTATTATTCTCGATCAAAAAATAACGAACTTCACTCAACCATATTTCAACTGCACTTGTTAATCACGAAACAAAATTGAAAAATACAACGCGCACCTACTCACAATTTGTCTGATCACTGCACCCATTGTGTGAGAGAAGCAGCAGCAGCAGCAGCACCGAGTCAGCGGCCAAATGAGCAGTAGTAATAATCGTCGAGCAGATGGAAAAATCCATGGAGCGCGAGATGAAGCTCTCGTGTCGAGGCTCCGAATGTCCGGAGGTCTCGTCGATTCGCCGGTCTTTTATATATGATGATCCGCCGCCGACTGGCAAAACACAGCGCCTCGACCACCACCACCACAGCTCCTGCTCTCGCTCGCTTTTCTCTTATAATGCACCTTGGCCGTGACTCGAAGACTCGAAGAAGCTTCGCACTGCGCGTCGTTATACTTCAATTTTTACCTGCAAATACGTCAGGTCAGAATGAGCCCTTTGTTGATTATCAACAAATTATCAAGTTATAAACTGCGTATCACCTATAATTTCTGTGTTTTGGCAGTTTGCTGATGTACTGATACGTACGCTGCTCGTTGCTCAGTTGCTAAATCGCATCATAGCATACACTTTGCGGATGCACAAGACGTAAGCGATTTTCGATAGACAGAAGGACAGAACACAGATATGTAATGCATTTCTGCTTCCCCCTCTCTACATTCAATCATTGTCTTCAATATGGAGTGTAAGTATTATTGACCTTTAAGCATATATTATTATTTTATTTTATAATTACACTTAATTTCATTATAAATTAATAAATAATTGTAGGTTTTGAATGGCAAGAAGTCAGTCGAAATCTTGCGCGGCCACTTTCCTACACAGATGTTTCGCAAATCGGACTATCGGAGATGTATGTGCATTATGACGAACCACCGATTTGTGTAGTTTAATCTAATAACCACATTTTTTCCAACATGGGTGTGGCATAAGTGCGGACTTGGGTCACGTAGATAATAATAATAAATAACATAGGGTAATCCATTTTATTAATAGCTGCATTTTTATCCAGGTAATTTCTATATGCATCATTTAGAGATGCTGCTTTCTGGCTGGTATAAATGCTCAAACAACATGGATACCATAGGTGACGAATGCGAGATAGGTGGTTTTCTAGAGAAATACGAGATAGGGCGATTTTAATGCAGAGCCGCACGATATAGTTCTAACAGCCGAGCAAATATACGAGACTTGATATTCTGCGTCAGCAGCAGCAGCAGCAGCAGCGACAAACAAAAATATGCGCATCACGGGGGGTCAACATCATCATGGGCTAAGAGAAGATGAACGAACGCATGGTGTAGTGCGCGTGTGTGTATAATATGCGCGCGCGCCAGCGTTGCGAAAGAGGAGACAGAGAGAGAGGGAGAGAGAGAGAGAGAGAGAGAGAGAGAGAGAGAGAGAGAGAGAGAACAAAAGGCTTCCACTGAGTTTACAGCTCGCAGTTGGTGCTTCGTTCGTCCGAAATGTTGCTGAATGCCGAAATGTCAAATGTATATATTGTTCGGCTGGATGAGCACACGCACACACACATATATATATAAGGATATGCGCGTCGAGAGAAATGACGCAATGCAACCACACGTACGGGTTCGCAGGTCTAGGGCACATGTGGGTCGGTGTTCTCTTTTTAATTAAAAATAACTATGACATTCAACTTAATGATAATATACGAAAAAAAGTTTCTGGACCACTGCGAGTCTCATTACAAATCTACACGCAATAGAAAACGCCTGAATTACGCTGCACAACCAGCTCCCGTGAGCCTTATACGAAATATAATTCATCGCGGTTGCAACTACTACATGCGTCTGTTGACTATGCTAATAAGTGCGATCGTTGCATGCATGCTTCTACTCTACTCTTATATATTTTTCGCCGAGTCTTGTGCCGCGACCGACTGTCTGGTGTTTGCCGTCCACTTGCGTACGCGACAACGAGGGAAAAGGAAATCGCTGGGTAAACCTGAGCACTGGTCTTTTAAAGCGCTCTCTCGCATTCTTTCGGAAGATCCTGGCAATTCGCTCTCCCTCTCCGATGTTAGGTGCCGTTTTGTGTTGGCCAAATGAAGAAATGAGAGACGTCGTTTGTTTTCTTATATTATATGCGATTATGCGACAGCGAGTCGTTGAGGAAAGAGAACGCGGTGAGAGCGACATTGGTTATAGGGCTACCTGCGCGGGTGCTGAGCTGGAAAAGTTCGGGTGTACGATGTGGCTGTGTAAAGAGGTTGTACAATTTGTTATTGATGAAATCGTAAATTGAGTTACATTATTATAAGGGTGAAGCGGCTGCTTTGAATAATAGCAAATTACGATACTAGTGGCATAAGCAACCCTTTACGGCACGGCGGGTATAAGCGACGACTTTTTCCACGTGAATCGTACGATATTTTATCCGTGGCACAGGCAGTCGATTTTGGCGCCGTGAGGTTAGCACGGTGCGATAAAGAACTACTTATGCCACGGGTAGGCGTGACGTAAGTGAGGATTTATTTGCTTTCTTTGCTTTTATGACACGCCGTGGCGTAAACCTCGATTTATGCCACGCTCGTGCTAAACTGCACTCGCTAAATCTCGATTTACGCACGTTGTTTCATCAAATATCGTAATATAATATTTGGATAAAAATGGGGATTTTCGAAATTTTTGCTAATCACGACAATGGTGATGCTAATATTAATACGACGACCTAGTTTTGCAATTATCGAAGAATTTTTATTTTTATTGAGTTGCATCCAGATCCCACTGATAAGTTTTACAGATTAGTTTCGGTCATATCTGCTTATAACATCTCTTTGATTAATGAAAATAAAAACAGTTGTCAACTCTTGAAACTAACAAAAAGAAGAAAAATGACGCTGATAGCTTGTACGAAAATTTTTGTAACCAATAAAGATATGTGTGTGTTGGCACAGCTACAACATTGCTTCAACTTTGAACAAGCTCCTCGGTTGCGCAAAAAGTCAACTCGACGCTGCACTTGTCCGAGTTAGTTGCCGCTAGTAAATTGTGAATAAAATTGCATAGAATATCTCTCTTATTCTCGAGGCTCTAAAAGACACTCAGATATATTTGCATTGCTCATATAGCACCGCATTAAAATAACGAGCTACAGTACACACGCGTACAAATTCTATTTACCTTCCACGGCATCATTATCCAATCGAGAAAAAAACTCGATCCTGCCTCCCTCACATCGTTCCGATGAAAAAAAAAAAAAAAAAAAAAAAAAAATGAGTAGTCCTCGTCGCTCCGATCAAAAAAAGCCAACAACCATCACACGCCAACGAGCAGCCGACTAAACAAACAAGCTGTACACACGCAGAAAACGAGGCAGTAGTATAGCAGTATAGCCACCAAAGTTGGCCTCGCACGTATACATACATACACACGTATTCGTTCATATATGTCGAAAGCGCGTCCCGCAGTTATCGGTGCTTAATTGGCTCTTCACACACGAATCACGTATGATTGCTAAGAGCCTGCGTTCAAGCGCCTGTTTGCGTCCTGGGAGGTATGTGTGTGTCTGTGTGTGTGGCTCTCGCGACGATTCAAAGCCGCTCTGCATATTTCACGGCAATTAGCTCGTTTGTTTTTTTTTTATTTTATTTTGAGGGGTAAGGGGAAGGCCTTTTCAAAAAGTCGGATCGGAGCCAGATGTCGCTTCGAGAGCGAGCGATTTTAGATATATGAGGAAAAGCGCGAAAAAAATGCCTTCCCGTGTGTCCAGAAAGCAGGCAAAAAAAATGTTGGGTCACGCGCCTGCAACAGGTTTATTCCATTTCTGTACGTTAAAACAAGTTCAAAACGACTTTCCAACACGTAAAAAGTACCTTGTGACACTGTTTTCTCGACCCTTCAAATTATGCGGAAAGTAGCCATTGTTCAAAGGCATACTTATAGAGTGAAAGTACGGGAAAAGAGCTTCAATTTGAAAAAGAGATGAAAAATGATAAAAATTTTGATATTTTTCGAAATCAAGTAACGCGTCCCGTTTTCATGATTTTCGCGTTTTTGCTCAGATATAGAGAGTTGCGTGCGAGAGGACGTTTAGCTTGAATCGAGTAGGTATCCGTTATATGAAAATCCTATTCGAGAATCTCGAATCTCGATGTGATATCTGCGATTTCTTTTATCTTTTTGCATAAACATAACCACTTTTATGACATAATATACAAAACGCCTGTTCTCATATTAGAACCTTCTAACAATCAGAAAAAAATTACAGAAAAAAGAAAAATAATGAAGTAACATAAACTAAACCATCGGCGCGCTGCAGACGTGCCTGATGATCTATCCTATAATAGTTAAAAGAAGAAGATCGTTTTCATGCAGTTCTAATATCTGATTTCACGATATGGCAGCAGCAGCAGCAGCAGCAGCGAGACTTGTTTACACAGAGCCACTACATTTTTCAGCGTCTCTTCCCCCAAACGGACAAAAGGAGAGCGGAAACGTCGCGAGATCGACTGCTCACGGTACATGTTTTCTTCTTTTATTTCCGCTGCTCCGTTATACAAGAAAAACTCTTGGAAGAGAAAATAGCTTTGTTGCCGAGTCGATCGGAAAGCACGCGAGGCTGTAATTAAATAGATTCCGAGGAAAATCCATGCAAACTTCTCTCTTGACGTGCATTTTCCAGCTCTCGAGGAAAAGCACTATAAAGCCTGTTGACTCGCGGCGCTAATTGATTTCGTAACTATAAATGCTACACCTAGAGATATTCACGCGGCCCGCAAAATAAATTCCTATAATAGTACGCGTCCTAATTGAATTACGCAAGCGGTGGCGGTGTCTTTACGAGCTTTTTGTTTCGGAGGAAAGGAGATGACGACCTTGAGGCTGTCTCACGTATATAACATAGGAGAGTTTCAATTAACGAATGCAAGTAATGGTACGAGGACACGCACTGCGGTATTCTTTCAAAATACAAAAATAACGAGGAGAATGCGAATAAATAACAAAGATAGATAATAAAACTAATCGCGAACAATCGAACGGATTGAGGTCGTATCGGAGGAATGATTTATGTGAAATAAATCTCGTCAAAGTGAATTTACATTCCGAGTGCTTGAAAAATTCATTAATCTTTGCGACATCCAAATTAGAGTTGCAAACACGTACGTATATGAGGAAAAACGAGCAAAAATGCCTTCCCGTGGCTCCAGAAATGAGTGAAAACCATGTTCGGGCACGCGCCTGAAGCATTTTCGTTTTATTTCTATATTTGCAGTCTATGTGTTAATTTTTCCCTTTGCGCCCTCAGGATTGACTACATATTTTTCGCATAATTTGAAGGGCCGAGAAAACTTGAACTCTTTTTGACATACAGAAATAGTCCCAACATTTTTTTTGACTCATTTCTGGACACTGCACGGGAAGGCATTTTATTCGCGTTTTTCCTCATATACCTATGCACATTCCTGTGAAGAATTTCCATCTCTCGCAACTGGCGTTTACGAGCGCATCAGCGCAGTTCGCTACTGCTTAAACTTTTTTCAATCTATCATTAGAGGAAAAAAATACATATATGAAAAGGCTTTCCACACAGGCAGGCCTCATCGTGTTAACCATTTCACGTGAAAAAAGTTTGCTTTATTCAGCAAAAAAATTTGAAACCATCGCGCCAATTGTTTTTACGTGTGTGTGCGCGGGCGCGAGGTACCGCTCAATTATTCAGGGCGCACGGGGCAGCTCTCACGGGTGCCGTAAGTACGCGCCGCGGCGTCACTTTCCATTTGCGAAACGCAAACAAATAGCCCTCCCCCGGTGTATGGCTACGCACACCGACATAGCTACGTACGCCCAAACGAGGCGTCCACGCGTGTAGCGGTGTCTGATGTATACCGAGAAACAGTATGCGTAATAACTTTATTCCCAAGAGTGGCTTCGGAATTTTTCCGGGACGTGCAGTGTAGGTATATATGAAGCGGGTCTCTGGGTCGTGGTTGCTTGCGTGTAGCGAAGGCTGCGTTTCAGAAAATTTGCGGCTATGTGTAATTTCAGTCATACGAGTCAACAATTATTTTATTCTCGCTCTCTATAATATAGACACAGGAACCAATGTTTACACGGTTAACAGAAGCGTAAACAAATCGATCGTTGGCATCCACCATCGCTGTACGTACACTATTTGGTATACCTTCTGAGAGAATTCCAGGTTGATTAAGAGCAAACACCGGCAGCGGTGAAAATTTTCGGGATCAACAACGCGGGAACATCCTCTCGAACGCGACAAGTTTTTTCAAACACTGCTGTATACATTGAATATAATCGAGATGGAGAAAGTAACTACGCTGTGCATAGAAGCACACGTTTTCTGAGGAAAAAAACGCAATTCCTCTTTGGCATTTTTGCGCTGCTACGTATACACATTTTCATTCCCCGCAACAACAGCAGCCTAACGATCTCCAGCTCTCTCACACACACACACACACATACACAGCTATAACTAGTATATAGAGTAAGAGCGAGAGAGAGGGAGAGAGAGAGTACAAAGGTCGGCTATACCTGCGTCTCGGCGTTTTTACTCGTTAACCTCGCGACTTAGCACCTCGACTCGCTCGGTGATTATTCATCATCGCGCGGCAACGGAGTGAGAGAGTGAGAGAGGCCAGCTGCTACTGCAGCGTCGAGAGCCGAAAGTCGCAGAGGGTGAAAAAAAGGGAGTAAGAGCCGTTGCGGAAGAGAGAGAGAGAGAGAGAGAGAGAGAGAGAGAGAGAACAAAGAACAGAGCGAGAGTATAAGGTATATACCCTGATAAAGACGCGAAGGGATAGCCGTGCAAATAGTAAGACATGCGATAACCCCCCCCCCTGATTATTCCTATTTAGCTGCGGTGTGCTCTGCAGCGCAATTTTTTTCAGAAACCGAGGGAGATAGAGAGAGAGAGAGAGAGCGGAAACAAACGCGAAAAGCGAGATTAATTTTTTGCAGCTGCTTTATTTATCTCTGCTGCTGCGGCGGCGGCTTTGTTCGTTGCCCTTTTTGCGCGAAACAGATTTTCCGCGAGTTGGTCCGATTACGCGCCCGGTTGAATCCGCCGCTCTGACGACGCATGGGGTTAAAGCGGGGATTCGTTAGAGCTGACTGCACCATCAGCCGAGCAGAAGTTGACGTTGTTGTTATGCTAGAGAGATGCATTGACGTCAGAACTGCTGCTGCTGCTGATGACGATGACGATGACGATGACGATAACGATGATGATGCACAAGAGTCATTATTCACTTGTGTATCGCCAGAAGGAGTATTGTATGTGTCTGCGTGTTTGCGATGTTCGCTGGAGATGCATGATGATGGCGAGTGGAAACGATCTTGGGACCTTGTTGTTGAAGAAAATTTTAATAATCAGCTTACATAAAAATTATTACCAAAAGCTTTTATTTTATAATTCCAACAAACTGGACCGATCGCACGCTCGCACGATCGTCACAAATGCGCAGCGGATTAGCAATACAACTCTTGATCTTCCTTCGAGCGCCTCCGCTCAACAGAAGTTCCCAGAATTGCAGCATATTATGCTACTGTGCGCGTGTGCGTATTACATAATCTTCTTTTGTTGGAAGTGAAAATTCTGTAATATTGCAGTGTTCCTAACTTTTTAAGTAAAAATATTTTTTACCACACATGATACTCGTGATAAAGAATATTGTGTGTGGCTTCGCACAATATACACTATTGTATTTTAATCGTATATTACTATCGTATATGCAATCCATTAAATCGATCTCGTGTGTACGTAAAATAGCAGAGACAATTTGCCACCGCCCAGACAACAAATACGAAGGTAGATAATACGAACGAGTGAAATTTCCACTCAACAAAATAAATTGTCCCGATCGAGAGCTGCGGAGGAAAAACGATTTCGTCGCTCGCGGAACTTGTCTCTCCTCTCGGCGCTATGCTCTCTCAACGTATGATAACGGCAGCATATACAATATGTCGCTTTAGCTTTTCGCGTAATAAGACAACGTGGCGCATATAGAGCCCGGAAATTGCGCTGCCTCAATATGAAGAGCAATTGATTTGAAAGGGTGGTTTAAATTAATATAATAATAGCGGTACTATCACCACTGAGTTTTGATAGCCTCAAATTGATCAATTAAAATTATTAATGATTTTGGAAATTGTTCAGGCCCATCAGCTCACTCTGCTCACTGAGTATAACCCCATGTTTTCCGGAAAGTTAAATAAATTTCTAGCTCCGCACATAATAGTAGCTGCAGAACCAAACAGCCACGGGCAGCAGCAAGTCGCGACGAGTTTAATTTCATTTTGCACGCTATAGTAAGCACGAGAGAGAGAGAGAGACCGATGAATTATTCATCAACCTAATGGCTTAATGCATGTCATTTAGACTTTGGCTCGCCTTTGACGACGACGGCGTGCCGATAACTATGCTATACTCTAAAACTGCTGGAGCAACACTTTCGCAGCGCAAAAAATACTTGGACGTACACCTTTTAAAAACAAAGTTAGGTGCGATTGGTTCAGTTGAATTTTCAAACTTACATCGAGTATGAGTAGCTGTGGGCATATAGGCCTGTAACGGAGAAGCTTTTGCGTGTTTCCGCGATATAGCCGCAAAGCTCGTAAAGCATTGCCTACGGTTATACTGATTGCCGGTCATTATGTGTTATACCTATGACATCGTGAATTCGTGTCTTCGGAGCCGCCGCATTTTCGAAATTATTCTGAAAGAACGGCACGCACGGCTAAATGAAAAGTCGCCTATATAGCTGACAAGCGCGCGAGAAAACGCGGGCATACGTATGCGCGGCATAATCCACTCGCTTATACCCGAAATTGAAGCCCAGTCGTCCCTTTGAAATTTCCATGCAAATCGGCTCGTCATCCGAGGGAGACGAAAGAAAGCGCGCGCTGGTGTAAGAGCTATACCCTCTCTCGCTAAAGTAAGAAACGAGGCGTGTGTGCGTGTGTGTGCGAGAGAGCAAGAGGCAGAAGTGAAAAGGGGCCGCTCTCGCGCACGCGCAAGGTAAAGACTCGACGCGCACTTTGTCTCCTCTGCCTCTTATATTTATAAAATCCATATTCTCTCTCTCTCTCTCTCCCTTCATGAGAGAAACAAGAAGATGACGGAGCCTGTGTGTGTGTGTGTGTATGTGCAGAGGGCCTTGGGCTATAGTTCCGCATTACTACGGCAATGTCAACTCTACCACAGCGGCAGCAGCTTCTCTCGCCCCCGAAGCCGTTCATTGACCGCGTTTTTCGGATCGTCGCCTACTGCTGCTGCTTCGCTGCAAACAGCCTCAAAGTCCCCAAGTTCCCGTAGCCAACGAGCTGAAAGCTGCGGAAGAAGAAGAAGAAGAAGAGCGTCGATAACGAGCCGCGAACTTGCGGGCTGCTGCTGCTGCTGCTGCTGCTTCTTCACTCTCTTTTTTCGGCGTCCTGCGAGGGATAGGTGTTCTCTTTTCTTTGTTTGGGCTGACGCCGACGACGTTCTCTAGCTCTCATTGAACCTAAAGTTTCATCGCTTACTAAAACGTTCGCTTCGTATACATGGATATGCCCTACAACCTTGGTTGGCCAACTCAATGTCCAATTTACTAAAACAGCCAGAATTGAAGCGAAAAAATCCGCCTAGAGCTCTTTGATACGCAACAACAGATCCATCAACATCGCTTCGATCACAATTATAACAATAGTTACTGAATGTACCGCACGCCTCGCAATACTTTTACTCTAGACAGCTGTATATGTATATATATGTACTCAAATGTTTACCAATACTTAAACGCTCTAGGTATGTAAATTGCACACTGCCTTCAAATAAAAAGGCGGATTCTTTTATACTTACGATGCTTCAGGTGTACTTGGAAGTATGTTGTATATAGGTATATGAATAAGGAGGGGATGGGTATAAATAAAATCTTTCACGTGCTGACGGCGCACGTGCGGGCTTGTTGTTTGCTCTTTTTTTGCGCATTAGTTAGGAGTTAGTTGGCATGTTATACACTGCAGAAATTTATAATTTATGCGAGACATATTAGAAGATGCCTGCTTCGATATTAGTAACTAGGTTAACGTTTATAAATATTTTTAACGAGGATGAAAGCGGAGACAGTATAGAGGAAGAGTCATAATAGAGTAGGGAGGAATAATCAGCGGAGGAAGCGGGGAGCCAGAAGTGCACACACACACACAGGTAAACGAAGAACAAACACAGAATGAGGTTATACAAATATTGTTAACTATTTTTATAGTACACAATAAAGTCTTATTATTATCATTATTATTATATTCTTTCGATTCCTGGGAATTCCGAGTAAAATTAAGACAGGGACTAAAAATCCTGAAAAATAGCTTCGGCGAGTACGTTATAAAAAAATGAAGGAAAAGGAGAAAGAACCCTTCTCAACCAAGTAAAATTTCTTTCAAACTCAGGACGCTACTATCGTCAGCTATCTATATACCACCCCCGAGAAAGATTAATTGCTGGTTCTCGGCTTTTCAATTTTTTCATAAGACCAACAACTCCGCTCGTGCCGGATAAACACGATTATTTAAAAAATAAGAGAATTTATTTTATACATTTTGTATTTTCAACCCCATTGAAATAAATTACTATGTAATATCGCTTTTACAAGCTAATATACGCTATATAATTCAAGATACATTCACTTGTATCGGCTATACAAGTGAAAGGACAATCTCGCCAAAAAAAGGAAACAAACTCGTTATAAAGATAAAAACGCACACGTACCGAGAGTATTGCGTAGTTTCGTTATTTTTGCCATATGTGTCCCGTATGGGCCTCAGCCAACGCCGCATCATCGCGGTGCAGCATAGCGGCGCTGGCCGACATAATCCAATACATATATACACGAGTTAATGGTTGAAAATGACGGCATGCACGGGAGAGAGGGGGAGGGGGAGGAGGACCGGTAGCTGGACCTCCGGATCAATAATGGCGTACGCCAAAGGCCAGCATATAGCTATGGAGTGTGCGTGTGTATTTGTGTATGTATTTCGATGGACGAGGCGAATTTTCGCGCTAATGAGGGATGCAGGCGTCGATCGAAGGATTTTTGCCTTTGCAGTGCGGCGAACGGTTTGCTCTGATTATGCAGTATATAAATAAGTTGGAAAGACTAAACCAACGTTAATTATTACGTTTATAGAATTTATATATATGTACATACATATATATATGAGAAGAAGGAAGTTTGCCCTTTAAATTTCTATTTCTCAAATTGAACAACGCGCAGTAGCAGCCTTCAAATTGTTGGTAGATATCGAGAAACTTGCCGCGAAGAAGAGAATTGGCTATATAGAAACTGTAACTGTAATGATACGTCACGTGTTATTTGAAACGCAATTATTAAAGTACAAGCTCAGATATAGAATATTATGTGTTGGAAACTGCATTTGAGAAAAGGAATGTAGTAAGAACGTTTTTGAAAGAATGAACCATTGTTCTACGCGATTTCGGATTAAAATTAATAATGGCGGTGCGCAGGCGATTTACATCGAAAGTCAATAACGGTGGATTTCGCACATTGAGTGCCCCGCTATACACAGCAGCAACCGAAGAAAAGAATTTATATATATACGCTCTCTCTCTCGCGCGCGCGCGCGCGCCGCAGGGGGTCTTTGGCACGCACGCGAACTTCACTTTTTCCATCTATCTTTCTCCGGAAGTTTTTAAGACTCCGGAACTACATTTTCCGTGCATTAGGTGCTATAGTCCGCGCGTGAGGAGCCATAATTAAACTACCTCCAGGAAATATTATACTACACACCGTGGAGGATGGAGCTTTAAATTCTAATGCGAGTTTCATTTATTGTTCAAGTTATCGCTCTAAAAAGTTAGCTACCACTGCAGCGCGTATAGCGAATGTTTAGCATAGTTTGCTAAAAGTTGACTGAAATACAAAGCTCCGTGTGTGTTCATTTTTATGCGACTTGCGCGAAGAAGAATATTCAGTTTTATATACATCTCGTCCTTTTCTCTGGAATAATTCGGAGAGATAAAGTTCGAGAATCATAATCAAGGAATTGTCACGCGGACAAATCATTTAAGCTCGGAATAAGAGTAAAGTCTCGCGCTGAAATTTATTTCAACATATCGACTCGAGTTACTTAACGCTCGGCAAGATAAGAACTACTGCTTGCTCCCGGGGAATTTACGAGGATCCTGATAAGGCGTGTGCTTGCTGCTGCTGCTGCTGCTGCTGCTGCTGGGACGAGTTCGAAAAGTAAAGACCTGCGAGAAAAATCGCTTTTGATGAAAGAGGTCAACTGATGCTGATTACGGATATATATACGTTAGGGAAGCTTTCCTCTTTTTTGGGTATCTGACTGTAGTAACAAGTATATTATTCAATTCTTTTTCTTCGCGCTTTATTATTAGTTACGTTCGATCATGTAAATAGATTATATTATAAGAGTGTGGGGAATATTTTATATGTGAGGAATATTCCATAGATGAAAGACTATAGAACGCGCAATGGAGAGGCCAAGAGAGATGTTTATAAAATAATATAAACATCTGATTAGGCTGGCACTGGTCCTTATGGGAGAGTACAAGAGGGGATGCCAGTCTGCTCCTGACCGAGTAACAGAGTAGTCGCATTGAGTGCGAGCATTATATAGTATTACAATTGGAGATTAGCAGAATAAATCTATTATTTAATTATATATAAATAGTGTTAATAATTATTTAAATTATCGCTAACAAGAGCATTAACTCTGTTCAGAAACAAAAAATACATTTTTAGGGGGCACACCTACCGGCCCAGGTTTTTTCGATTCTTTACAACGTTCTAAACACGTGAAAAATTAATGACAAGCAGTCATTTTGGAACTAAATGTCTGAGGACGCAAACGGAAAATGCATATACTTATATGATCAAAGGGAGGAAAAAGAGTTTCAACTTGAAAAAAAGATCGTTAAAAATGGTCGCTTGGATAAAAAATTGTCTGCGATTGAAACATTTTACGATACCCAGCGATTTTTCCCTTTTCGACTCAAATTAAACCTCTTTTCATTTTAAAGAACCAAAAAAACCTGGTCCGGTAAAAATTATTTTTTGTCTCTGAACAGAGTTAGTGGATTTCTTACGTAGAAATGCCCATATATACAGATGAAACGCAATTACGCACGGCGAAGGTATAAGAATGAAAAAACACAGCAGCGCGCGCAAAGTTTGTATTTTCCACTAACACGTCGAGCGATCGCTTCTGGCTATAACATCTCCAGCCCCGACTCTCGCGAAAGACGCGAACGAGGAGAATAAGAGCGAGAGTTTTCGCTGCGCGCACAAAAGTCCAAAGTTTAAACAGCCCGTGGCAACGAGCGGACTCTCTCTCTCTCTCTCTCTCTCTCTCTCACTTCACTCTCTTTCTCTCTCTTCGTCGGATTCTTAAATATTTCACGCCATTGTAGCTTCTTTACTCCTTCTCCGTATATGCTCGTGTTCTTCTTTTCATAAAGAAGGCTATATCTTTTGAAATTTCCCTTCGCGGCGGTCAGAAGCGGCATTATTTTTGCACCCGACAGCGTCGCGTCGTTTTTAGCTTTCGGCGATTTTCTCTGGAGGGTGAGCTGCTGCTGCTGCTGCTGTTGCTGACGCCGCCTTATTTCGTATAGCTAAGCATCTCGGCAGCGGTGAGCTCAAAGGATAATGGAAGGTGCTGCTGGCATTTTGCGAGTCTCTTTATATGAGACATGGATTATATTCAATGGCGTTGGGGAATGACTTTTTTCCTTCAAATTATTCCTTAGGATCTGCTGTTGAATTTTTATTTTTACCTTCGAATTGGAATGTTATTAGTGTTAAATTATGGGTGCATTTTTAAACGGAGATCAATGACGTTTGGCCGCGCTAGAACTATTAATAAACCGAAATAATTCATTTACCACATGTATCTAATTATATTTTGTAAACGGTATAACGTATGTTGGCAAGTTACCATGGAGTCAAGTTTCAGCATGGAAGGAAAGGCTTTTACCTTTGCTAGAGATCTTATGCTCCCACCGCTACGCTCTCACCGGGTAAACGTTACTACCCGTCGGTAATGCAGGAAATTTCAGGCGTGTATCAACGTTGGGCATTGGCACGAGTATCCCATCCCATATTTCATTTATCCTATAGCAGTTTTACGAGCTTGAAATTATAAGTTGGTTGATAATCGATAATTTCAGCGGACAGCTGAGTTATAAAATTACAGAAAATGAACGGTGTCTGCAAGACTGGCAGTAATATATATATATAATATAAAGGTTTACTTCATATTTATAGGTTGGTTTTTCTTTTCTAAATATTAATACAAAATTTTTAATAATAGACTAGACTACATACATAAATTCTAAAACCTCGGGGTCATTACTCAAAGCCCTCCCTGCAACACATGCGCGCTCAATACCGCCAATTTAAATCCAAAAAAGAAAACCTCTCCCCAAACAGTAGCCATCAATATAGGCTCGGATTAGTCGGCAGATCTATATACTGCACCTATGCATAAAAAGGTACAGGCTATATACTGCATCAGCCTCGGACAAATCAAACATGACCAATAGGTATAAAAGAGTGTGTCCAGCTGCATAACGCTCTTAGGGATCCGTATCGCATCGCGCGGCGATTATGTTTCACGTTTGCCTTTTATTGTCGCACGGCCGTCGACGGCTACTTTTTCCCCGAGTGTGTGTGCGTGTGTGTCGTTTTTTCTCCGTCGCGCATCTGCCGGACAGTATATAGTAGTATAGTAGTAGCCCACCGATGAATATTGGCCATCTGACCGTCCACGCGAGACAATGATCGGTCCGAAAAAACTTTTCGAGGATAAGCGAGTTTTTGTATACGCAGTTGCGGATCGAATGTTGGAGCTTTTTTTCGTGTTTTTTTTCCGGCCACGTGCGGGTATTTTTTTTTCATCGAGAAAGTTTTTTTTTTTTTTTGCGGAAATTGCAAAGATTGTGCGATGCTACCGTCGATCGATGTGATCAGCATTGTACGAGAGAGAGAGAGAGAGAGAGAGAGAGAGAGAGAGAGAACAGCGTCGTGTAACATATACACATAAGATGTCGAACTAAAATTAGTCGTCTGCCTTTGAGAAATAGCGACGTCGCCTATTGCTTTGACAGGTATAGCTCGCGACGTTTTTCATCAATACTTTATGCAGCGCCTCATTTGCCGCCAGCCGCGTTTTCTTGTTGCATGTAGGTATATATATATGAACGAATGACTTACCTGCAAAGTAGCCGTATAAACACACACACGCACGCAGCACAGCACTGCAGCGCCTAGAATTTACATGAAATTTTCATTTTCAGCTCGTGCGTCATCGGTTGAAGAGAAGAGAAAATTGTCGTCATCTTTCTTCAGCGTAAGTTAAGGACATAGTTTATATAGGTTCTTGAAAATTAGACAAGTCCGTCACAGTCGATAGCCCCGAAAAACCGCGACGACCCACACGCAGAACATCTTGGAACGTTGGCCTACATACACAAACCACGAAAAAACGAAAAGAAAAAGAATGCAACAGTCATTACCGCAGCATAGTAATGACCTGGTGTGCATCTGTTCTCGCTCAAGTCTTGAAAAGAAGACGCGTGAAATTGCGCATACAATGTATAGGTACCCATAGCATACATGCAGTTTTCTCCCTGCAGTCTATTATACCTTTCTCCGGAATTTTCGGCAACACGCGACCTTGATGCACTGAACTGACGATGCGGCGACGAGACCGCAGATGTCGGCTGTACACGTGCATAATATATGCCAAATGCCGCGGTGAATCAAAAATCGAAAGAGCGCGTGCGTGTGTGTACCAACGTCCTGCATAATTTACGGGCAAACAAGTCAGCGAAATTGGGAGAAAAAAAAGAGAAAGCGAGTAGCGTACTGGTGCATGTATACAGTTGTGTGTATGTATGTTTCTCGAGTAGACAGACAGTATGAGGGGCTGTACCTCTGCGGCTACCGGTTGCCGCCGCTTGTGTGTATACTACTGCTCTACGCACTTGTCACGCGATTGTCTGCATCATTTATGAGCCCTCTCTCTCTCTCTCTCTCTCTCTCTCTCTCTCTACAAGTCGGCGCACACAAATTAATGGTATTAGAAACGATTAAGTCCTGCCGATACTTTTCTGGCGGGCTGTCTTGTTATTGTTGTCGGGCAACTGCTGTACGCGCACTTTGGACATCAGAAGCTAGTTGTAAGGATTATAGGCGCTTGGATTTCGTGCGTCTAGTCTAACATTTCCAATGCGAGAAGTATAACAGTTCATCGTAGTTCGTGCGTGTGTGCGTATACACATATGTATATAAATAAAGTTACGGAGCTCTATATAGAGGAATAATTTATCATTTTCGCGGAGCGAACGCTTTGTTTCGCGACGACGAAGACAAAAAAGCATATTATCTTCATCATTGGCACGCGCGTATTATACAAGAAAAGACGGCTGCACTCGTCCTGCACCGACCTACCTATGTGCAGCACTCACTTTTTTCCCTGATGCCTCTTCTCGACTCTTTACCTATATTGTATGTATGTGTATATATATGCGGCGTTTGGAACTCGGAAGTTGATTGCCTCGTCTGTCCCGCGCCGTCTCCATCCATATTGTACCCCCGCGCCCGATTTCCGCTGAATCCATTTTTACGTTGTCTTCCCATCTGCGCCTAGGTCAACCTATCCTGCACATAAAATGCAGCAGCTCTCGCATATCTCGGCTTTTATCTCATTCGTACCATTTATATAGGTCGCGCCTAGATACTTGACCGCTCGTTGACCCTCTGAAAACTCGATGCTTATCAAGTTTGAGACCCCCTCCCCTTCGCAGATGCCAAATCATCCACAAGCATATACTTTGTTTTTGACACAGTTTCCCTATTAATAATCCACGGAATCTGGCTTGTTTCGATCATTGTTGATCGTTTTGTCACGGACTTAAACTGCATTAATTTGACAATTTTGTTTCCAACAAAACCCTATTAGGAGTACTAGGATTTGATACATTTAATGCGGAACTGCCACTTTTTCTCCACTAGTTGCCTTACGGCGAATAATTGGTCACTCATAGAAATGCATTTATAATAACAAGAGTATCGCGCGATCGGCATCGGGCCGAAAAAACTCTCCGTCGGCAATTCCTCATCCAAAAATTGATTCAATTTAACAATCAATCACAGCAGCATATCTCGTCCATCACGTTTATATAAAAGATGTAGAGCCACATATCCCAACAAGCCACGAGAAAAAAATACGAGAAATTCCAAATTAACGTGGAAGCGCGCGCTCCCCCATCATTAGACCACGGAATAATTTATAGAAAAGTTTTCAAGTATACAAAACTCACACACACAATAATGAAAAATGATGCTCCGTTGCTATGGCAAACCTCAAAATAAATATCGTTCTCTCTCTCTCTCATCTCATGCGGAAGAAAAAGACGGCGGCGGTATCGAGACTGGACCTAATATATATATGTATAGTACATATAGGAAGGACAAATTCGAGCCACCCCCGAATTAGTACCTTCCTACGCCGCTGCCGCACCGACACCGTCGTCGCTCGCCGCCCAGCTCCTCGTGTATACCTTTTATATAAACAGCCCAGACACATACACAGGCAAAGTTACAAGGGTGGGAGTAGCAGAGCAGCGACTATATGTGAAAAAGAGGGTGAACTATATACCTACCATTCAGCCGACGAAAATTCCAACTGACCGACCGGTCCTACAAAATTCCCCTCGAGGCAATCTCTCCCTCTTTCAAGCCACGTCGTCCTAAAGTTCTCTAGAGCGTCGTCCCCTTCTTCTTCTTCTTCTTCTACTTCTTCTACTTCTTGACCAAGTCGACGGAAAAAACCACCGCTGCTGCCATCGGGGGAATTGCGAATATTCTGAACTGGGGTAAAAGTCTGCTTCTCAAGAGAGAGAGAGAGGAGGAAACGGTCGTACGTCCGTGCAGAGGGGTGGGATTCCGTTTCTTCGAGCTCTTTTGAAGCTTCAGGTACCGCCGTTGGGGAAAATGAGATGAAGATCATTGCTGACCGCGGCTATAAAACGACTTTACGCGTGTGTGGCTGCTTTTCTTTTTCCTTACAATTATTGACTGTTGTACTTTATTTTGCCGACAGGAAAGGCGATGAATCAGCAGCCGATTAATCAACAGCGTTACAGGACTGGGCACGTTTCTTATTTTCACGTCGCGAAAAATGAGGAAAAATGAAGGGTAATTAACTGTTTTGGAAAAAAGTTTTGTGCCTCATTGCAGCGAGAGCTGTGTAATTTCGTTAGCCGGCCACATGCAACAATTATCTCCTTACAATGTATCCGTTGGTTGAAAAAGAAAAGATCGTTCTTCGCATAATCCAATATGCAAAGACTCGAGGCGCGCAGTGTCCGATTAAATTGCCAGTAACAATCGCACAATCGCACAAGCAGTCACGCCAGGGAGAGAGGAGCAGCATGCTTGCAACCTCTATTTTTACATTGCTGGAAATCGCGAGTATAGGCGCACTTATCAACGTGTCAGTCGGCGTGACGAGGAGGAAATTGTGCGGAATTGCTCGAGCGGTGTATATAGAAAGACAAAAAAGGAAGGAGGGACGCGACGTAGTTTGAGCTATTGGATGATCGATAAGCGCGGCGGTTCAACGACACACTCATCCTGATGTGCGGACGAAACTCCGCATATAGGCTGCTGCAGTGGATAATTTATGAAGCGCCGCGCGAGCGCTCGCGTGTTCTGTAAAGTTTTACATCAGGATATAAAAGCGACGCTGCTACTGCAGCCCGACAAATCACGCGATTTTTTCTTATTCATACGCGATGCTCCATTTTCGGCTCAATTCCTATCCTCGAAGCTACACAGAGCGCAACGTTCCCTTTCCCCCAGCTTCAGTGCATTAGTCCGCAGAAAAATATGAAAATACAGCAGCCTTTCCGGGAATACGGAAAAATCGAGAGTGTAGTGTGCTTTCTCTCGTAGTACGACGGCCGGCCCTGCCCCCCTTCGGACCTGACTTTGAAAGCTCGCCTACACTATATAGGTATAGCCAAGTCGGCGTCGCGCGCACAGAGAGCGAGAGAGAAAAGAGGGGGTTGAATCAGCGCCGGCGGGGGTGTAAGGGGGGAATTAGTAGATGGCCTGGCGCTGGCGGACA
Source organism: Cecidostiba fungosa (assembly GCA_900474305.1). NCBI lineage: Eukaryota > Metazoa > Arthropoda > Insecta > Hymenoptera > Pteromalidae > Cecidostiba > Cecidostiba fungosa. Next base: position 65,868 of record UCOJ01000450.1, on the reverse strand, counting down.
CAATGTGCGGGGGATACTTTCTCATATCAAGTATGGCCGCTATGCTGGCGTGATGGCCAAAACAATCGTAAGTAACTCGTTTCTCGATTTTGCTTTTTTCCCACTCTCTTCACTTTATAATACACGTGTGTGTTTGTGCATATATACTATTTTTTTCGTCTTCTTTCATCGCAAGTGTGTGTGCGTGTGTGTGTAGCCGTCCAAGTCTCTTCGCCATCGTCAGTGCCATAAAAAAGAGAAAGATTCTCAAACCGAGTGCGACTAAAATTCCGTAAAAAACAGTGCAGCGGCAGCAGCAGCAGCAGCAGCAAGTGTAAACGAGTCGCCGGCTCTAGCGCGTCTGGCAGCTCCTTTGCATGCGAATGGTACACGCGTGTACGTGTATATATATATGCATATAGCAGCACACGAGACAGAACCGGCGCCGCAGACTCACACGTTCCTTTGCGCAGACACCCCCACACGCGGAGTGTTATTATCGTCATCGGTTTACAGTGGAAAAGAGGGGGAGGCGAATGATGAATTGCGCTCGTATAATGGGGGCTGATTCAATTGGCTGGTCACGAAACGAGTGTCGGACTTAAAATTCGTTCTGTTGTGACTGCTGACGAACCGCAATGCAGTATCAGGCCGATTATCGGTAGAATAATTCTGAGCGAATGAAACTTTCCGTCATCGATCATCATATGCGAGTATGCGGACTTTTCTGATGGCTGTCCGAGAAAAATCGATACGCGTATTATAATATCGTAGACGAAACTCGACTCGCGAGCACGAGTCTATAAATTGAAGCTCGAGCTCGCACGAAAAAGTATAGGTACAACAAGGGTGGGGGAGGTGCGTGGCAGGGGATTTTTCGAGCAAGTGCGTGTATCGATCTCTCTCTCTCTCTCTCCCTCTCCTATATACATATACGTATACTACGCGCTACCACCGGCTTTGAAGTTGGAAACGAAAAGTTTCCTCCAAGCTGTGGTGCGCGTTAAACTACATACACACGCACAGGCTCACGCGTACATCCCCACCCCCGCATCAGTGCATGCGTAGAGCGCGAGATTTTTCCTACTGACTGAGGCCTATATTGATCGGAGAGAGAGAGAGAGAGAGAGAGAGAGACTGCTGCTCCGCGGCACACGCGCATTAAACGTCTTGCCTCGTAAACAAGACAAATATCATCGCACAAATCCACGGCCTTCTTTTCACACACGAAGAGAGGTACTGCTGGCCAAAATTTCAGAGCCGCGCTGCAAGACGCGCCATATTTGAAACTATGGCAACGCGAGCAGAGCTAATCTCGATTCGAGGATCGAAGTAGCTTGTGTGTGTGACTTTCACTTTTCGACATTCGTGACGTGTACGTGATGGGACTTGACGGGATGGCGAGAAAGAGAAAGAGAAAAAGCTTTCGAGCTCGTGGAAAATTACGCGGCTCAGAAAAGGTTGAAGATATAGGACTCAAAGAGGACTCAAAGAGGCATTCTTGTGAATATTCCGTCTTAATCGTTTTGGTAGCAACCATTTGAATTTAATAATCTCCAAATTTTCACAGCTTCATTGTAGGTTTCAATGCGACACGTCGATGAAAAAACGAGTCCAAACGCTCTCTCGCTATTTTGACAAAATTAATCCAGCATTACGCACCCTCGACGTACGCCCGCTTCATTACAATACATTCGGTTCAAGCAAGTGCCTCGTGCGCATTTTTTGAGGCCGGCGATCGCTATCAAAAGCGCGTCGATGAAATGAATATAATACTCGGGGTGGCGCGCGTAATTGAAAGTCCCGCGAGGAGGGCGCTTCAATTTTTAGCCCGTATAACTGTCGCGAACTGTCGCTCTAGTGTTATTTGTGGCGTGTTTTCTTTTCGGGGTGCGGAACGACGTTTTGAGCTGTTGAATGTACGGCGACTAATGAGAGTTTTTTGCGATAAATTGTAAGACGAGAAAAGCCTTGAAATTGAAAAATAAAAATAATTACGCGCTGAAACGTGAATGATCGCGGCTGAATTAGTTGAAATATGCAGTATTATATATGCGTTGCGTTTGACGCGCAATCGATAGAGAAAGTTGAAAAGGGATATGGGAGGCATAGGCAAAATCGAGGCTTGTGAGGAAAGTGCACGCCCTTGATTATATAGCTTGAAGGCATGAATGATAGGTCTCGTCAAAACATTTCGAAATAAAATATGAATTTGCGCCTATATATAAAGAAGAGCGTATATCGAGGTGTAGTTTGAGAAATTTTCTTTAAATCAAACAACCGCGCTGGACGAGGGGTCGCGTGCTCTCTAAAATATTCATATTGCAATAAACGTCGGCTCTAAAGTTCGCTGGTTCTAGTCGCATCTACAATTCTACACAAGTACTTTTATATCATTCCAATTTTGAGGCTGAAACAGACTGACTGCTGTTTTTAACCTAAATCTTCTCTGGCCAAATTAACTCGAAATAATCAGTTTTTAATTTGTAAAAAACTGAAGAATTTACGATGAAATGAAAAGAATAGTAACTGAGATGACTTTTAACTTGTCGGCAAAAACAGAAACATTTTCAACCAATCGCAAGTAAACATAAAATAGTATCGAGTTCCGAAAACTCGGCACGCGCCGAACACGCAGCAGCAGTATACGTCGATTCTTATACGCGGGCGCGTGTTTTGCTCTCTCTCTCTCTCTCTCTCTCTCTCTCTCTCTTTCAGTTCCGTAATAAAGGGGGTATTCGCAGGTATAATCTCCCCCTCTGGCTGTCATCCCGTCCGTCCATCTAATACACACAAAGCTCCTATATGCTGGCGGGTTTTCACATTTTTGGCAAAGCCTCGGCGCATACGGGCGTATTTACGGCTGTTTTTGGAGAATCTGTCGAGCCGATTGCGATGGTCCCGCGCCCCATACTCAACCCTCGCGCATAATCCAATTTCTATTCTGCAGCTAGACTCTTTCTTTCTTTTCATCGCTACAGCAGCAGCAGCAGCAGCAGCAGCGGACGATTGAAACGTAAGGATATCCCGAGTTACGGGAAAAGGGAGCGCGCGTGTGTCTTTCAACCCTCTCGATCACGCGTTCTCGCGCTGTGGTTTGTCACTGTATTCTCTCTTTTGCTTCCATGTTGCGCCATGATTCTGCAATAGTCCGCCCCGAATCGATGATGAATCGACTACGCTTTCCCGGGAAAATATTATTCTTATGCGCGATCTCCGCAGCAGAGGCGTTATAGGAGAAAGTTTTGTGTTGTTTCAATCATCAAAAAAAAAAAAAAAAAAAAAAGAAAACATAGATTACGAGTAATGTTTTCGTAGACCGCGAGCGTAGTTTGATGGTTGCGCAATTTTGAGCCGCCTCGCCCTCCCCTTGTATTTGTAAAGTTAAATAAAATACGAAAAATTGCTCCCTTTGCATATATACCGCGACTACTTTCTGCATTATTGCGGCTATGCATAAATCGCTCTTGCATCGATGATGTGTGTGCGCATAAACTTTGAATAAATATAACCTTTTCTTTTTCTACTTGTTGGCCAAGTGTAATCGCTACAAGCAAACAAAACTCGTCTCCTCGGCAATTTAAACTTTATCTTATGGACAGTCTGTAATATATGTTTGTTTCCAAACGCATATCGCAGCAGACCAGCAAAGTATACCGCTATATATATATAAAAAAGCCGAAAAATTCGCTCCAATTTCCTCTCTACTACAACGGTCAGATCGCGCGGACACGCAACTCGCTTCCTCTAAAAACCGACAGCAGCAGCTATGCTCCCAAAATTCAAATGAAAAATGCACGCGATTCCCCCAAAGAGCGTAAAGCTTCTCTCTCTCTTCTCAAAAATGCAGAGAGAGAGAGAGAGAGCTAGACCAGGGGTCTCTCTCTCTCGCTCCCAGAACCAGCGAAAAACGGGAGAAAAAAGAGAGAAAAGGAATAATCATGGGGTAGTAGTGGCAGCAGCAGCGGCGGCGGCGGCGGCGGCGGCGGCGGCTCGACTTTCCGTATAGTGGGGGAAGCTAGATTCGGTCGGGGGTAGGCGCAGAGCCAGAGGAGACACACGGACACGACGAAAACAGTGCATATATGACAGATCGACACGAGGTATCGAGCCGTGCGTACGTGTTGTTATACGCGAAAAGTTGAAGAAGGAGAAGAAGAAAAAAATAACAAGTGGCGCGTGGCTCCGTTTTCTGTACGTACAACACACCTCACAGAGAGAAAGGTGCACCTGAAAACGAAAGACAGAGAGAGGGAGAGAGGGAGAGTGAGTAGACAAGACACCATTGGCCGCTCAGGTTTCTCTCCCCACTCGCGAGCAGCCGCCACGTGCCCGAAAACGTACGCCCTCGTCTTGTTCGTCCTTTGGCAGCGGCGCACGCGCCGCCACTCTCGAGGAGTAGTAGAGTGTGTGATGTAGGATATGTACATCGGTCCGGCAGACTGAGGCAAGACAACAGAGAGCCAGCGGTGTGCGCGTTGTTTAGTTGTGTGCGCCGATGCGCCGCCGTCGTTGTTGCCGGCAAGAACATGACTGTCGCCGCGAGTGTTGCTCGTGCTTCTTCTACTACTGCTGCTGTTCATTTTTTGTGCATACATGTGCGTAGACTAGGCAGATGATGCCGGCTATGACGAGGCCAAGGGACGCCGCTGTTGCCCTTGCTGTTGTGGTTGTTGTTGTTGTTGTTGTTGTTGTTCTTGATGTTGTCGCCGCTGCCGCTGCTGCTGCTGCCGCCGCTGCTGCTGCTCGGGACAAGTGAGCTTTCTACCGCACAAGAGAAGGGTAAGACTGCTGTGTCCGTATCGTTGATTTGAAAATCGATGTCATCGAATAGAAACAGAGATGTGACACGGTTATGCAGTTGAGAATTCCTTATATTTTTTTCATTCACGATAAATTCTTGAATTATCGTTTTCACTACTTAAGTTGCGCAGGCGCGCCTTGTCCGACGCAATCGCGGCTTCATCTACTACTGCTGGCCGTGTGGGCACGTGCCTGTTTACGACAAGTTGTACTTCTGTACTCGCTGAAATGATTTTCCTGCAATAAACGTCCTTTGTATACAACGCTGAAATCGATTTCCTCCAGCAATGACACTGCAAATAATAATAATGAATTTGTAAACCTCAATCCCCACACGTGATTAAAAAATGTGCGCCGCTGGTACGTGCACACACGCACACCCCTCTTTTATGTATACACACACAAGCCTCGGCGGCAATGCTCGATCACGCCTACGCCTAATGAGCTCCGCATCACGCGCGCCGGCGAGTACTGTTCTCTCAATTTTCTCTCGAAAATCGTCCCCAAAAGTAGCGAGGGCGCGTGACTCATGTGAGCCCCTTCTTACTGCAGACGCTTCTCTCGTCCGCACACCGGACACGGACGTATCACAGGGGTGATGTCCGAAACTTTCCTTTTTCTTTCCCTATACTATGTATATATAATATTTGAACTCACGCTACCACTGCACGATTTTCGCCGCGAGTGTAAAAATGATTACAACATTCCAAATGAACGCCGTCATGCACTGGAGATCTGTACATATAAAATCCGGCGGCGGGTCGATCTCCTTTTGTGTGCGAGCGCTGGCGCCAATGAGATTCATTAATAAAGTATCGGATTCCCTTTGTAGGCTACTGCTACTAGTCCGAAATTTCGAGAGAGGGAAGGCGGTCCTTATCTCGCTGGCAATTCGAAGGCTCTCTGCGCGCGATCATTCGAAACGGTCAGAAAATCGATAGGCTGCTGCTGTAGGTTTAGAGTGTAGGCGCCCGAGGGGATATATATACGCAGCAGCAGCAGCAGCAGCGCGATACGATTATGACGCGACCGAAAATTATTAAATTTCCCCCAAGAGCCGGAGTTTCTCCCCCTACGCGTACATGCTTCTTCTTCTTCACCAACTTTTGCCAATTTCTTAAACTACGCACTCTCGCTTCTCTAATCCACTTTATTTATATTGTATGTATAGATAGATGGAGAGGAAAACTCAATTTGCTTGACTTATTAAAAGCTATGGGAGAGAGATGCTCGCTCGGTCGAAAATATAATCAGTTGGCCGGGGCGAATTTATATTTGTTCGGCGGAGTTTTCCGGAAAGTTGCCTCCGCCGCTGCTACAATTGCTTCGAATTACGCTTGATGGATTCATTCATTTATAACGCGCCTTCGACTTCTCTCTTTAGTAGGATTCCATCATATTGATTTTCTATTACGCCGTAACAACTTTCAATTCGCTCTTCGCTCTTCAGATGTATATATATATTCTTACTCTATTCATTTTCTTTTTTCGCTTTTCCTTCTCAAAGAAATGATTTCATCCTAACCCCCCGTATTTTGTCTGCGTCTCTGTCCAGAGAGTCTAGCGCCGGAAGCAGCAACAGCACAGACGAGCCATCAGCGCAGAGATGTCGTCCAGCCAGGAGACAACGCCGCCGGCCACAGCTACATGCCTGCCAGCCGAGTCGACGACGGAGATCGATAGCGAGGGTTCGAGCTGCGAGGAACGGAGCGAGTCTCGGCGCCGACTGCTTGGCGATCTGGAGGCCGGCATCCCCAAGAAGCGCCGGAAGCAGTCGACCCCCATCAAGTTCTCCACCGCCAGCAGCGGCAGCAGCGGCACCTTGCTCACCCCGACATCCGGCGACGTGATCGCTGCTCCCGACAACGAGTCCGAAGACGAGGCCAGCAGTGATCGGCAACTGGATTACAGCGCGGAGGAAGGTAAGCAGCCCTCGAGCAACTCGCCGCACTCCAAGTCCATCCAGGGCCAGCATCAGCTGCTGCACCAGCATCAGCACACGAGCATCAAAGACGAGAACCTGAACAATGAATTCCGCTGCCAGTACTGTAGTCAATTTTTCGGTAGTCGCGGCGCGCTCGAGCTGCACCTCGAGTGCGAGCACAGCTTTAGTCAGCGGGAAACGCCGGCCTCGGCGAGCTCCAGTCCGGAGATGAGCAGTAGTAGCGCGCAGCCGATCAGTCCGATCAACCTGTCGGGGATTAGCATTAGGAACTTCGCGACGAGCAGCGCCTGGCTCTCGGGACAGAACCAGATGCAGCAGGAGGCTTCTCTCGCGGCGACGGCGGCCAAGCTTCAGGCTGCCAGGAGCAATAATCATTTTCAGCCGCTGCCCGCTGGCTTTCCCTTCTTGTCCATGCCCGCTTTCCCCATGCCCGACTCTGCGCAGATTCAGCGCGCGGCCATGGGACAGTTTCCCAAGATATTCAATCCGGACGCCTACTGCGATCTGTGCAACAAGGAGTTCTGCAACAAGTATTTTCTCAAGACGCACAAGGCTAACAAGCACGGGATCTACGTCGATCCACCGAGCAGTCAGTCCCAGCAGGCTGCTGCTGCCGCCGACGGGACAGCTTCGAATCCGTTCATCGGCACCGCCGCGAGTCCCATCGCAAGCGTGAGCCTCAAAGTCGTCGACCAGCAGAGACTCGAGAGCAACGGAATGCAGCTGCTGCAGCAGCCGAGCATCCCCTGCGACGTGTGCTCGAAGCGATTCAAGAGCGAGGATTCTCTGAGAAAGCACCGGCAGAAGATCCATCTCAACCAGAATAACGACGCCGTGGACTCGTCCCAGCTGCAGATGAGCGAGGAGGAGAGGCAGAGCCCCGGTGGCATGGAGGCTCTGTTCAAGCAGGAGTACAGCACAGACCAGGAGGGCTCGTCCTTCGCGACCATCTCGAGAGATCCAGGGCAGATCATCAAGGACTCGGCACTGAACGCCGACAGACTGAGACGCCTGGGTGTCATGAACCCCGAGGCCTTTTGCGAAATCTGCTGCAAGGAGTACTGCAACAAGTACTTCCTCCGAACGCACAAGCTCAAACGCCACGGCATCTTCATTCCCGAGAGCGACAAGTTGCCGAATCCTCCGGCAGGCGCCGCCACCTGGCACCAGGTTCAGGTTCAGACCAGTCCGTTGAATCTCATCATGGCAGACGCTCTGGGCAACGGATCCGAATCCATGGACAGAACCGAGGAGTACGCCTGCAGGACTTGCGGAATAAGGTTCCAGACCGAGGGGTTGTACCGCTTACACGTCGAGAAGATCCACGAGAACGGAGAGCAGTCGCCGCCCAGACCCGAGCATCAGCAGGACTCGATGGATCAACGCACCGATTCCATCTCTGAAGATCTTCAAAAGCTGCAGACGATGATCTTGCAACTCAATGGTTTGGAGTCGAACAAGGCGGCCTCTTGCGCCCTCTGCGGCAAGGACTACGACACTCCCAGTGCTCTCAGGAGCCACATGGTTGCCGAGCACGGTGTAGTCCCGGAAAACCTGACGGCAGCGCCACCTCAACAGCAGCAGCAGCAGCAACAGCAGCAGCAGCCACAGCAGCAGCAACAGCTCGCGAGAGAGAAAGCGTCCCCCAGTGCCAGCGTCGCTCAGGTCTTGTGCAGCATCTGCGGCGACAGAGAGTACCCGAGCCAGGAGGCTCTGCGCAAACACATCGCAGAGGATCACCAGCCGTCAACGCCCACCAGCTCCTCCTCCTCGACGCCTCAACTTCCAACCTCGGCGCCCACTACTCCCAACGCCCACAAGTCCAACCCATCCCAGCCGGAGACTCGCAAGCCCACGGCAAACATCACGCCCACCTCCAGCTACTGCGAGATCTGCAACAAGGAACTCTGCAACAAGTACTTCATGAAGACGCACATGCAGAAGATGCACGGCATCGAGATCGAGAATGGCGCCCAGATCGGTGGCGTCATCTGCAACATCTGCAAGAAGGAGCTCTGCAGCAAGTACTTTCTGCGCGTCCACAAGCAAAACACCCACGGCATCGTCGAAGAGGGCGCCACTGCGGGTAAGCAGGAGAGCTTCGAACCGCCCGCCAATCCGGAAGATCTAGCTCTGAAGCCCGAACAACTGGGAGACCTCAGTCTGCGCTACATCACCCACTTCACGGAGGTCTGTCCAATTTGCAACCGTCGATTCCGCAGCCCCAAGTGGTTGAAGGTTCACCTGCAGGGCGAGCACGGCAAGGCCGGAATAGACAAGTGGCGCGAGATCGAGCAATACCATCAGTCGCTGCCGAAGACTCCGTCCGCTCGGACTCCGGCTGCCTCCAAGAGCTCGCAACAGCAGCAGCCTAACGCCAGCAGCATCAGGATACCCAACGGCTTCGAGCCCAACCAGCAGATCCGAGCTGATCTCGCAGCCCTGGGCAACCAGGTCCTCTCCAACTTCTTTGGAGGTAGCGCCACCGACGACCAGCAGGGCCAGACCTACCGCTGCTCACAGCTGCACTGCAACTTCCCCACCAATGTGCTGCCGCTGTTCTTCCTGCACGAGCGAACCCCCAGCCACCAAGAGAGCGCCTCGGCCATCGACAACGAGCGGATGCAGATCCAGTGTCCCATCTGCCCCCAGAGCTTCTCCCAGCCGGAGATGCTGCGCCAGCACATAGCCAGTCGACATTCGTTCCCAGGACTGCTCTCCCAGTTCCCCATCCCGCTGCTCAACGACTTCAGCCTCGGCAGCGAACAGCCGCAAGTCCATCAGCAGCTCGCCGACTGCGAGGCCAAAGAGGAGCTGCGCAGCCAGCCCAGTCCCCAGATCATGAACGAGATCGACACGAACAAGATGAGCAAGATCTTGAAGCCGGAGGACCAGAACCAGGCGGTTCAGGTGATGCCCCAAGGCGCCTACAAGTGCGCCCAGTGCGGCTTCGCCACGGCCAATCTGAACCGCATCAAGAAGCACATCCGCAAGGATCACAAGAGCCTCGGCGATCCAGCTGAGACTGCCCTAGCCGAGCTCAGCAAGACCCTCAAGGACGTGGCCAACAAGCACAAGGTCCCGGCCAGCTACGCGATGCCCCAGGACGTAAATCTCACGCCCGACAAGACCATCATGCAGCCCTTCATAATCGAGGAGCTCTGCAACGAGGCTCCTCCCCAGAACAACGGGAACAACGGCTGTGCCAACGACGACAACAATCCAAGGCGGTTCGCTCCCGCCCTCGTGTTCCTGCCGGTCAAGGCGAGGGTCAGCGGCAGCCTCACCATGTCCTTCACGCTCAATCCTGCCTGAGGAGCCTCCTCCGATACTCGTCCCGAAGCCGCCGCCGCCACCGTCGCAGCAGCAGCAGCAGCAGCATTCGATCTGCACTAGCACGTGGTTACTGGTTCCTATAATACTATTATTATCATATTATATTGTGTAACTCGGGAAAGGAGATAACGCGATATGTGTGTATGTGTGTGCGTGTGCGTGTGCGTGTGCGTGCGCGTGCGCGCGTGCGCTGTGTGCGTGTACATCGCCGCGAGCAACCAAGTAGCCGAATATTTTTGTATAAGCGGCGCGGGCAGGACACGGTGTAAATACTACCATATACATTAATAATTGTAGAGGCAATTGTATTAAGGCAAATGGGTGATCAAACAAAGTTCCTATTTTCAGCGGGCCGCATATACGCGCCCAAGAGAAGCGATAATTCCATGACATGCATGCGCGCGTGACGTTCTCGCTTGTCCCCATCGATGTACAATTCTCATTGGATACACGGTTTTCGTTTTTCAACTTTAGTTTTTATGTCGTCGAACGCACAGCGGTTCAATTTTCTATATGCAGAAGTACGCGTTGAGATGATTAGGGCATATATGTACACTATAATATTACTCCGAGGCCTTCAGACCGTCATCGTTCCGTACATTTATATTCGAAAGCAGCTGAATAATCACAAATACGACAATGCCTTGACGAGAGCCACGCAATTTCGATAATATTACAAAGAGTATATAGTTTTTGAAGTGATTGAAAAGGCAGAAGGAGAGAAACGATGTAATATCAGCGAACCAAAAACTACTATATATGAAACGAACTCAGGGTCGACACAGTATAACCCGCAACCAAAAGTACAATCGTATTAAGTATATACACAGCCAATCGCGCTAGAAAAATGAAACAAAATAGATCTCTAAATATATATAAAAATTAAAAATGTATGATATATATGCCGAGAGCGCCGTTTTTTATGAAAATCAAAATAAGAATCCTCGAAACCAAAGAATCCATCACTGCAAGCGAAAGAAGCTTTTCTTTTCGGCTGATGATCAAAAATTTCGTCCTAGTCAGCGAATTTTTCTCTTTCCTAAAATCTAGTCTCTGCGCACGACATGACACGTTTGGCATATTGGGTTACTTTAGTTATCGCAGCAATGATAATAAGAGCTGTTCGTTTTTGTGCCTTGCAGCTTGAGAAACTGAGAATCAAAACTAATAAATTTAGGCGAATATCGTAAACAATGGTTTATCTTTATAATTTTAGATATCTTCATAGACGACGATACTCACAGCCTAGGATAAACTTGTATAGATAGGAGAAATTCAAAATTCTCCGTAGTTTTGTCGAGAGCGCTAGCAAAGAAGGTGACGTGAGTAAAAAGTGCATTCATCTCGAAAATGAGGTCCAGCGTCGAAATTTTTTTTCCAACCCACGTGAAACGTCGTGTGGCACGCGACCCCCTCGAAACAAACTAGGGGCTTTCGAAAAAAGCCATAGCGTTTTTATATTAACGGCTCAAAATCGATCGGAATCCTCGGGTGCACCAACAGCTGTTCCTCGAACTCGGTTATAGAAAGTGACCAGTGCAGTCGCCCCAACCTGACCCTCTCTCTCTCTCTCTCTGCCCGAAAAAGCTAGCGCGCGAGCCGGTGTGTTTCACGGACAGACGGTCGCGTTTCCGATTTCGAACAGAGAGGGGGGGGCACGCCCTTCGCGCTTAGGCATAGGCGCGCTCACGTATATATTATAACCAGCACTTTGGAAATTTCCCGTTTTTTTCGTCCCTACACCAATCGTTAAAATTAATTTACCCAACGACGGACCGTTGACCCCCTGCGAGCGTCTGCAGTGTACGTGCGTGAATATTCTCGATAAGCCGGAAAATTTACGAGCTTGTCTTTGCATAATGAGCGAGGAAAAAAATGACGTCTGCCAGGCATTGCAAATTTGTTGACGGAACAGTATGAATAGCCAGTGATAAATTTAAATTTTCTCCCACGAGAAGCACCTAATTGAATTTTCCAAAGCTCCAGAAAATGACGAGCAATCTTCAAACTCAGAGCTCGTACATCATCAGCAATCACGCTATAACTGGACATATTCTTTGCCAGCAAGTTCACACGCGTACACTCGCTCCTTCGCACTCCAGGTAATTTCTACTTTCTCTTTTTTTTTTCTTCTTTTTGTATAATTCCGTGCATGAGATTATAGGCGAAAAAGTTGAAGGCAACAAATAATAGTCGTAGCGCCGTGCATCCGGCGAAAGCGAGAAAGGCACACGCGTATCAGGCGTATTGGCGGCAGCAGCGTGCCGGTGAAATATTCGTAAAGGTCCGAGGGGGAAAAAAGTTGGCCGGCGAAGAAAGCTTTGTCGTGCGCCCCGTCATTCACGCATAAATGTATTCAAATTCCCCGCTTTTGTCTAGAACCGCGCTCTAGCCCGTGAATCATTAGTTTCAGCCCACCCCAGCAGCCCGGACGCACGAAGCACACGCGACTATGCACGATTATAAGTGCTGGGGTGCGCGAGCGCGCGCGTTTTTCCAAAAATTCGGAATTAGCATGTGTGCGTCTGTCTCTTTTTGGCATTAACATAAATTTCCGGGCTGTCGCGCGCGACCGATCGAGTCCATTGAGAGAAAAATCGGGGCTCAAAATAAATGTGCATGTACCTCCATACTTGCGTCCACGATCGGGGGGAGAGGACGAGGGGCGGAAAACCGTGCGAGGGACAGTTTTTAGGCGCGCTACTGCAGCGGAGACGGCCAGAAAATGGAAATTATTACGCGCGACTGCTGCGGCCTTGGGGAGCTGCGTACATACATTACGCAGACGTGTATAATATGCACGGGGGATACGCGCTGCGAAGCGGGCAGATTGTAAATCGAAGCTCTATTCTCGAGCTGGCGAGGCGCCCCTTTAATCGGCCCCGAGGCGCATTACGACGTGTGCAACGATCGTGGATTTTGAGTCGTTATATACACGCGGGAAGCTCCAGTTGCATCACGCTTTTCGTGAAAACTGCAGCGGAAGCAATTTTTCGCGATTTTCGTAATTAAGCCGACCAAACGTGGAACGCGACATGCGTTGATTGTTATATAATACCATATATTGTATAATTTATTGGTTACACTCTGTACCTACTGCAGGAGATGATTTTGATTTCGAGAATTTTCAAATATTCTCTCCGAGTCGAGGGCAGGTGTGCACATATGCTCTGCTACAAAAGAGAGAAGCGACAAGTTCAAATTGCCTTTGTATTAATTTACAATTATGAGCGCAGAATCAAACGATCGACCGGACACCGGCCTCAGACGCCGCCGGGAGACACTATTAGGCCGAGAATCGAGAGAAATTTACTATGTATACACGCATTTCTATATTAACTAATAGTATTATATACATATAAATATATTGCGCGTTGATGGAGTGCAACGTGAAAAATAAAAGAAATGTACTTTATAATTTATGATTATATATACATATTGTAGGTATATTATACACAATTTACTCGAGAGAATATAGGAGAAACTCATCCGATCTGCATCGTATAGATGAGCCACAAATTCTATACATCGTATATTTGCGTGATGCGTAATACACACGGCGAACAGAGGATATCTGCAGTGTTTTTAGGGGTGTTTCTATCTAATATATAGTATAATGTCTAGTCATTTTTCTTGGAAATGGTTTACAATTCCCATCCTATATATACATATAATTAAGCTAGTCGACAACAGGAGGTATTATTACGATAACGGTAGTCAAAAATGAATAGCGAATTTTTTTTTTATTCTGATTTAATTACTTTGGACGCAGAATTTGATAAGCCACCAATTTTAGTTTTACACCTTATTTATTTATCTATTTCACGTTATGCTGTATTTATTTATTTACACCTTATTAGTATTATTATATATCACTTGTGTACAATTATCGTCGTATTATTTATTATGCGGATTATGATTTTATGATTTCATGTGTGATCCTTACTTTGTAATAAACATTATTTTCCTAAGTTACATTTGATTTCGTTACTGATTATCATTTCCACCACGTTATCATTATACTGTACATTTCTCTCCAATAACAAGTGTCGTCGCCGTCGCAAAACTCTATACCTACGGAACCTTAAGGCTACTTTATCGCACAAATTACATCGGAGGCGCATAAATTAATGCGTCGTCCGTTACATCCCGAAAAATCAATGCGCGCGCCCGCGTCGTTAAAGCCATAAATAATAGCAGACGAGTATGAGCTAGGAGGCAAACTTGTCCAGCAGTATGCTCGCGTGAGCTAGCGAATTTCTGGCCTTTTCGCCGTCTAGCAGAGCGGAGGGAGAGAGAGAGAGAGAGAGTGACGTCCGTCGTGTGTCCGGGTAAATGACACCGCGCTATCTCCCCCACTTTCTTTCGAGCCGCGTGCCGAGCAAACACACAAAGAGAAATCGCATGGGGAAAGGAGCCAAGATCGAAAGACGCCCCCTGCACACACACACACAGGCGCGCGCGTTCGCCGTATATAAAAATCAATAATATCTCACGCTTTCCGAGAACGCAGAAATTTGATAGAAGACGAGGGATGGTGCTCGAGCGCACGGGGATGCGTATGTGTGTGGGCGGTGTCCGACGTAATTAGTGAGGCGCTCTCTTTCTCGCTGGGATGACAGTTTCTTTACTTGGCGCGCTGGACCGAGAGAGGCGTGGATACGTTTAATTTTTCTTTCAACGCGAATAGATTGCGATTATTGTCGAAAAAGTGCACAGCGTTTTTCAACCGACAATCGCTGCACATATCCATATACGTACACGGATACATGTGGGCGGAATCAAAAGTGCCGGACTTATTTGTCTCGAGGGCGCGTAATCAATAGAGGCAGTCACGTGACATTTCTCCTACCTCTCTCTCTCTCTCAAGTCCTCTCGGATATTTATTATATCGGCGCGCAGTAGTCGGCAGGGGTCGGTCAGCCCAAGAGTAGACGAAGGTATCGAACCGACGGACCTCTCTCTCTCTCTCTACTCCTCGCTGACATTATTTTATTTTCCCCTCACTCTCCTCAAAAGTAGTCTCCCTCTCTCTCTCTCTCATTATCGCCGCGCGTCGTAGAATTTATTTTTCTCCGTCGCAAGAAAACTCCAACGATCGCAATTATCAAGCTCGCCCTCCGCTCTCGCCATGGCAACTTGGAAATTTCATCTCTCTCTTTCTCCCGTAATAATTTTATCGGACTACTCCCTCTTTCTGCGCCCTACAGCTCGATAACGGCGCGATATTCGGAAGAGCCCCTTCCGGCTTCTCTCTCTCTCTACAATCGAAATGACCCTATGAAGACGTGCGGTCGACAATACATAACTTTTTTCACCGGTTTGTATGTGTATTCGATGTTCTTTTGTATTTTTGTTCCTACAACATAATGAGCGAGCAGTTTGTCCGCGCGACACTTTCGGAAACAGCCCATTCTCACCCCATTCCGCGCGCGGGTATATAGGCACGCGCGTCGCTGCTGTTTTGTATTTAAAGTAAAAAATAAATGGCGCAGGGAGAGAGAGAGAGAGTTTTATGGAGAGAAAAAGGGTGAAAACGACGAATTCACGCCGAATTCGAAAAATAACCCTTTATTTAGCCGACCGGCTGGCAACGTCAGCGAGGAAAGTAACGAAAGGGGGAACGAGACTAAGGAAGGGAGCAGCTTCTCTTGCGCGCGCTTTCGCCGGATTTCACCCCAAAAATTTTTCAGCTGTGGCTCCATCGATTCTTTCCTTCTTCTCCCCCTCCACAGCATCAGCAGCAGCAGCATCCCAAAGGCGGATTTACACAATATTTTGGAAATCCCTTATTATACAAGCGCGTGCATTGTGAGACTCGCGACAGATGGGCCGTGGCTCTTTCTCTCTCTCTCTCTCTCTCAGCAGCGGAGGAAATTGGAAAAAGGTTCGGAATGAGCGTAAAAACGGCAGTTCGTGAAATTAGCCGCTCGTGCGGAAGGGTAAACGGATTTCGTCATGTGTTTTTTCCTCATTCCTGCTTTTTCGAAAGGGACACGCGACGGCGATCATTGTACTTAAAAATGGGTGCAATGAGATTTTTTTTCTTTCTTTCTGTGACGGGGGTATAAATAAACAGATGCATCGCACGATGGGGAAGGGTAGAATAGTTGCGTGGATTTGTCATTTGTCACGGCGACACACTTGGAAAAAATATGTTCCTTTATTCTGTTTGCTTCTCTACTTCAGTTTTCGTTTCTTGTGCATCATTGCCAAACCACAAAGTTCCTATTAAGCGCATTGTTGAAAATGTAGAGACTAGGATTATATTATATTATTATTATTATTATTATTATTCCATATATATAACAATTGGTAGACACGAAGCATACACACGCAGAGTATAAAAACAAAAAAGAACCGGACCAAAGTGCAGTGTTTGTACAATAACAAATAGACGAATTATATATTTGCATATGTATAAAAGTGTCGCGTTGTTGCGCTCAAGCGAGTACCTAGAGGGATATATATACATGCACATAATACTATACTACCGTAGCCAAAAGGCAAAAAGACAGCCGAGAGAAACATTTTTTAGATTAAGTGGCTATTTATGTAAGAAGTGTACATTGTAAGGAAGCACAAATCAAAATTAGCTCGTAAGAAAACAAAACTATTACGTGTAAGGAGAAAAATTTAAAAGCGCAAGTGGTAAAACAAAATTTGCGATATAATAAGTAAAGTGTAAACATATGCTGATTTTAAGTAGAAATTTGAACATATATATATGGGGAAGATGTAAGACAAAAAGATACAAGTGGAGGACGAGTTTTCTCGAAAAAACGTTTCGCGAGTCAGGGTCATTTTACACGTACGTATGCGTATGCAGATATAATAACTAGGAAAAGCGTGCGTGCAGCTGCACAAGACGAGCATACAGACATATAGACGGACGCTAGAGGTGGTTAACAAAATTTCTTTCACAAAGTGAACTACAAGTACAACGGATATGAGCTGTAGCAGGGAGGTTTAGAAAAAACAAGGTCGGTGCGATGATCATGTCGATAGCGATTAACTAACTTTAAGTCTTAGTCGTATATTTGTAGATTATATTATTGGTGAACTTTAATACGTAAATCGCGTTCGTGTCATGTACAATTGTACATACACCTATAGAGAAAGAGAGGCTACTCGTAGTTGCAAATACGCAATGAGAATTAAAAACGAAACGTCGATCTTTTTATAAACGGCAAAATTCAATTTATCAAGCTTCTTCGTGCAGTATCCGTTGTGAATTACAATTGTAACACATATGCGCAACTAACGGCTAAATCCAAGTACACACTTGAAAAATTCAAGCGCGGACGATACTTATACACTTTTATGTCGCCGCGAGGAAAGACTTTTTTCGTATACACGAGAGAGCGAGAAAGAGAGAGAGAGAGATTATTACTACTACTACTAAAGCAAACTATTATATACTACGTGGCCAAAGCGAACCGCAAAAGCACGATATTATTATTGAGATTAAAGGAGAGAATCGAATGTTCCTAATAAAATGCTTTCAAAATAATGGATATTCTTGCGTATTTACCGTGTAAGATTTACGAGATGGATGTTATTATTCACGGAATGCTCGCGATTGTACCTAATTGTTTATTCCGGAGATTTAAAAAAGAAATTATAATAATAGGTATATAATGACAGGTGAATGAAAACAGAGACATAATTGATCTGCGACTAGTGCAATGAACGAATTTATACACACCGCGATGAATATTATATATATATATATATATTTAGATTTGTATAACGCGTAGAGTCACCGTCAATCTGGAATGATACGCAGCCGTTGATATTTTTGCTTGGAAAAGTACACGGATAATAAGAAAAGTACAGTAAGAGTTGGTACACGTGAAAATTTAAGGCTTAAGGTAAAAATGAGAGATAGGACTTAAGGCAACGGAAAATCAAAATCTTGAAAATCAAAATTAATTGATAAGTATATTTATATAGTTAAGACCCCTTATAATTGTCCATGATAATAATAATTTTTATTATTATTATTATTATTAAAATATTGTAGAAGCGAACGATATTATTTTATATATATACACAAAGAGAAACGGAGACGCATCAACGAAACTTCTGTACGCTTGAGAGATCCAAGTATTGTAAAGTTCGGCCAGCTCCTCCCCCGCCAAGAACAAGACTCAACGTTGTAATTCTCTTTGGTATAATTATGTTGTTAAAAAATGATGAAAATGAGAAATCGCACGAACGTCGGCGAGATATGGCGAGAGATAGAGAGAAAAAGGGAGAGAGAGAGAGAGCCGTGGCCCGATATCATCATCATTATCGCCATTACGGAAATATACAGATTCGCGCGTCGCCGCACGACATCGACATCTCGAGTTCAAAAGGATGAATAATTTGTGCGAATATAAAAAAGCGCTCTGTCGCGCAAGCATTTGTATGATGAGATCTATACTGGCAAAATAAATAAAATGATAATATTGAATTTGTGTTGTATTTACAGGACAGTCCTCATCCCTGTTCTGTTCTTATAGGTATATTTGGAATTTATGCTGTTATGAAAGTGCGTGTAACGTAAGTATAAACGTGTAAGTAAGCGCATTTTCTAAGAGCCGAACACTTGTCTCCGATGCACACGAGCATTATCTATGTGCCTGACTATAATAATCTGAGGGAAAAAGGCAAAAATTCAAATTGATAATGAATGAATGGTGCAAGATTGCGATAAGTATCATCATCGTCATCGACCGTCGAAATGCGAAGTAGCGGCGGCAGTATGCATTTCCAGCCGCGAGAACGAGATATAAAATAAGGCTGCATCAGTGGAGAGAAAACTTTTTCCTTTACTTCCGCTGACTTAATTGCACTACTGCTTATCACTTTTCTGCAACGTGAATAACGAGTTTACAAGTCGTGCGAATTGCTTCGATTTTTTCATTGCAAACTTTTATTTATCATTATCAGAAAACACGCGTTGTTGGAGCTTTTTTCATCGATCTCTTGAAATTTCACTGTAATTATTCCGAGTTAACCAAGTACGAATCGACCTTGACATTTTTCTTACAATTCAAAATAACGCTTCTGCTACGATTGCGCTTCTCCGCGATAAATGCACACCTATATAATTCTCAGTATAGAGCGTAACTCGGATATTCCATTAACGGATCATTTTCCTCTTTCGTGAAAATGATCATCAGAATATAACATGCACAAAAGGAAATGCGTCGTCATCATATTGTGTAGCAAAATTGCACGAAGCGCAATCTATAACTCGAATCAAATTGAAGCTCTTCGTTCTTCGTTCTTCGTTCAGCCTAACTCATCTCAGGAGCGGAATTAAATTTTAAGCGGTCGAGATGCATCTGGTACGTCGGGCAATGAAAATTTCCAACGCGATTGCGCGTCTCGCTGCCTCGTGCAGTTTTACAACAGGCTTAGCGCCGGGAAATTAACTTGAGCTTGCTTACGTTCTTTTGCGTTTTGCTCTTGCATGTTCTACTGTAGCGGCGAAAAAAATATACACCAAATCCTTAGTTCGGTGTATAACGCAACGTTGAGCTTTCAATTTTTTCAGGTGCTTGTATCTCTCGAATGGTCGACAAGTAACAAGCCGCCCGCGGACGGAGATATGTGTTGGAGATAAAATTCGGTCTGCATCAAGTTGCCTCTCTCCTAATCTGGCCTTTATCAGCGTTCAAACATACATGTACCTATTATGTTATATGCTTCGATTATTTACAAGTTTCTCGAGGATTCTCGTCGGTCTCGTTCAACTCTTTTTTACGGGCTTTTCCAGTGCTTATAAGCAATGCAAATGTATTTTAATCTCATTCGCGAGTAATAATAAGATTCGTCAGAATTTCGGGATCACCAGGCTCGCGCGTGTGCCGTTATATTTTGATCAAGTCAGACCTATTATATTCAACTGCTCGCGCGTTTAATACATATATTGACAAATTGACAATGACAATGATAAGAAGCACACATGTAACCGACGTATTCAGAGTGTACATAAACTCCAAGTAGTCATATGATTTTCCAAAAATTTTCCGCTTCGTCACTGACTTTTTACGATTTTACCGTACACAGAAGAAATTTCAATATCACGCCGCTGCGAGCAAATAAAATACTCGACAGATTAAGTAGGTGCAGATCAAGAATCCGTTCTTCATCGGAAGATAACGATCCGAATGTTTTGCATTCTCGCGACCATGTTGCTACATCAGTTGTGTGTTTGTATCTTGACCATCGAATATATGTATATTGTATATGGCTCGACTGCTATACAAACAGTGTGAAGGCGCTCGTCGGACCGAACGCTGTCCCAACGAAAATGTAGCCTCTGCGCGCTGCAGCCACAGTACGTGCAAAAATTCAGCATTTCCATTTTTCTTATCTTTTTCAAAATATATACGACGAGTATACTCGGCTCAGCGCACATCCGTGGAAATTGCGCGAGCGGCTTCTCCCGCAACAGTGTGTCTTTACATTCGTGTTATAATTCAAACATTCTCTTGTAGCTTAAATTCGCGCCTATTTTCTATTTCTAGGCGACTTTACTTGGGCATAACTAAACGCTCGTTATATATATATATACATACTTGGAACCTATTAGAGAGGAAAGAATGCAAGGCGATGCGAAAGAATTACGAGCTGTACATGAGGGAAAGTGAGGCATCTTCCAATCCGATCTCGATGAAGGCATCAGTCAGCGATAAAAGGTGAGTGTGTATCCTTCGTAATATACCGTTTCCCGTAACACTCGTCCATTCACAAATCGTGACGTTTCCCTTATCGCGTGCTTGGACTTTTTTATCGCAACGGCCAGAGCGGGACTTTTCTCGGCGCGCAAAAATTCAATTATATATAACACGATACAGCGCATACAGCGCATCAGGTGGACATGACTACTTGCGCTGTATACAGGAATACAGTCGGGTCGAATTACGACTGACGTCAGTGAGCAGGCTGGTGCAAAGTTACAAAAATTACCGAGCTATATTTCTTCTGATTGCGCGAAATGGCGATGAGGATGAAACTGCAGTTTTGTTTGTTATTCAGTCAGAAAACTTTTTTCTCACCTTTTTTCATATCAATTTTTGCCTCGTTAAAAATCCCACAGCTCACGCATCCAGAATTAGGAGCACATAGTCAAAGACAAACATATTAAATACAAGACATACACAGCGAGATCGAAAGAAAAGTGGCATAATCACGTTTGTATGACTTTCATTGTTCACCGAAATCGCCATCAGAGTGAGAATCTAGTCCCCTTACTCACCGCGATCTAAAGTGCAAAATCAGCGACTCCCAGCCTATCTCTGAAGGTAAATAAAACACTTTTTTCCTGTAGTGCAAGAAAGAAAGAAAGGAGAGCTCGGTCAGTTTTCCACACGCGACAAATCAGGGTATAATATCATCCCGCACTAGCTGCAGCACGACTTGACCGATGCTAAGCCGTGTACAGAGGTACGTACAGCGTGAAGAAAAATCCCCACTAATCGGTTGAACGCATCGTGTCAGCGGAGCGGCGATATATAAGTAGGAATCGAGTGACCGCGCGCGCGGAGGTCCACTCCGGTCTCGCGCCTCGATCGGCTCCGTCCTGCTCAAGTTTTAGTCAGTTGATTCGAATGCAGAACAAGTGCGCGTCCGCGACAGCAATCGGACAGCCGAAATAGCGAGGTAGCCCGCGATCGAGTAAACGACGGCAGAGACAGATAGAGAGAGGGGGGGGAGAGAGAGACTGAGCCAGCTGATAGAGCCGCGCGCACGTGTGTTCAATCTCGTTGCGCGCACGCACACATCGACGACGACGACGACGACGACGACGACTCTTCATTAGTCAAGTGCGTTCGCGTGCTCCGAACAGTTCGACTGCTACTCCCAGCCCAAGTCAATCGTGCTTGTACATACATCACACATAGCTGCTTCTCGAGTCTCTGCTGTACTTTTTCCTCTTCGACGACACGCTTTTCAGTCTCTTCTGGCGCAACAACGGTTCCTCGTGGCACGAGCAGTCATTTTCGAGAGACAGCTGCTACTGGCCTGTGTCTTGGAGCCTACTCGCCACTACTACTTTTGTAGTAGAGAAACTATTGCATACCGCGCGAGCCGAGCCGTTACGGTCACGTTTAAGGCCTCTAGGCTGGACAAAGACTACACGACTAAGCTGGGCACGCTGGCGCAATTTCACCGACATGTGCAGTCTCCCCAGTGAGTATTGACTATCATTTTTCCTTCCTTCTTTCTTGCACAACCTTTTCATTATATATATATTTAATGTTATTGTCTACCCGAGTATTGGATCGCGCTGGGAGATAAGCGTTCAAAGCCTAATATGCATAACAGCAAGAGCTTTCGCCGTGCAAATATTTGTTGTAGCGATTCGTATGTTTGAACAATTTTAATATACCGCGAATTTCGTTTTCTTTCTTATTTTCTGAAAACATTACATGCAGACTAGTGTGGAATAGCATCTTCATGTATGTGATACACAAATTTTTGTTAGATCGAGGTAATTCGAAATCAATGTGTCACACGTTATAATTGCTATATGTACATAAATATGCAAAATTATCAGTGACCTACTGCTTTTTCTTGCTTTTCATTACAGGCTCAAGTATAAAAATCTCATAAATAGAGTGTTTATATAAATTATTGTAAATTATTCATCTGGCTGAGAGTGGCGAGAAATTTCCCATATTTTTTCAAGCCATCCGTACTTTTCGCAAACGTACGCACGACTGCTCTACTCGGCTTTTCTTATCTCGAGCAATTTGAATATATCCTCAATTCCTCATTGATTAACCGATCGAGCGTGAACGCGAAGCACCTTGACTTTCGCAAACAAAAAAATCCGTCAATTTCCCTTTCAATCGAAAACCCATTGATTAAAAGTCGCAACATTTAACATGGCATACCATTGAGCCGACAAACTACAAGCGTGCGAATGCGTGGGCAGAGTCGGTCAGCAGAGCGTAATTACCGCAACGCGAGTGACGCGCTTTTCGCGTAAAACGACAATAAGTCGCGTGTCGCGATCGCGAATCATGTCGATTACGATCGATTTGTTTTTTCGTTCCTCCACGAGTGAGGATACATGACGTCAATGAGAAATTATTATATCGAAAAATAAGACGGCCGCGATGGAAGAATTATCCGGCCGATCTTATTTCTACTGTGGCAATGCGTCTACACTGTTTTCTCCGACAACTACGCCACTACTCTCGATTACATGTCTTATTTGCCAATTTTGTATATTGTGAATGTAAAAAGCTTGCAACAGCTCGATGCACGCGTGCAGCGTTATCCGATTGATCTCCAGCGTGTACATATTGTAAAATAAATGTTTATTAATATAAATGTCAATTATACACTTAAATAAATTAATTTGCCGGCGGTTTCTTGTTTCTCGCTGACAATAAATCCGAGCGCTATTAGTCTTAACCTTCACTGAAAACGTTGAGTTATTATCAATTAATTCAGCTTTCTCCTTTTTATTTCGCGTTCATTACGCGCGTATGCTTGTATTGGTTTATGATTCACTCGACACCTGTCTCTGTTCTGAATAATTCAAATTACATAATTATATATGCGTTCTCTCTCGCGCTGCACTATTTTTTCACATCAAAAAATGGCGAGGAAAAAACTAGCATACTCGCCGCTCGCAGATCCGATCCAGTTTTCTGAACGAAAAGGATTAACCGGAGAAATGTCGCGCGAGTATGAATTCGAAAAAGGAATGAAATACATGCTAGTTTTACATTATTATTATAATGTAGCTAATGCACATCCGTCTCCGTGTGACATTTGTGCAGCAGCAGCAGCAGCAGCAGCAGACATGCGCAGCCGAGTTTATGTAATGCCCCTATTACAGGCCGTCTTGCGGGCGCACGCGACCACTTACAATGCTTTAAGAAAAAAGAAGGAAGCGGACCGCAGTCCAGTTCGGCGGCCGCCCACTCGGCCCACTGCAGCGGTTGCCAGCTGCGCGGGCGAAATAAAAAAAGTGTGTCACTCGCCTGCCTCCGCTATACCAATGTTTACTAAAAGTTATCTGGAAAAACTTGAAATTAAAAACTTTTATTTCTTCTCTGTCTCCTGAATCGCGAAGTTACAACGGTGCCAACTGGCCTTTATCGCCGTCCACGTGCGCTGATGCGATGGTGCAAAATCGTCAGCCGTTATACGCTGTAGTTTTGCCGACTCGCAGAAAAATTCTCGCTAGTCTTCGGTGTAGTGTTCTAGGGTTTCGCCGTGACAGCACAGAGGATATGCGCTCTCGCGAGATAAAGCCGATGAACTTTTGCCAAAAGAGCCGAGTGGACTTTTTATAAGTATTCGGGAGATTGCAGAACACACTGAAACTAATGTCGCTTGTCTACTGTGGCAGTTCTTGCAGAGTAAAGCTGACAGAAATCGGACCGTCGGAACAGAAGCTGCCGCAGGTCGATCCTGCTCTGCTCGATCTTCTGCGGCTTCCAGGGGAGCGCATCCTAAGCCAGCAGCGTACACGGTAAGCCTCCTATTACACATTTCTCATATTGCACGAATCGACGGACGACGCGACGCTGTAATAACTGCTGTACACGTCACATTCGCGCAAGTCGACAATCGGCGGGAAAACAAAGGAATTCCAAGTCACGAGTATTGTTCTTATATGTGTATACGTGATTCACTCTGCCGTGTTGCTTTTTCGAGCGATTCGGTAACGCAGCTGATCGCGGCCTTCGCGAGTGCGCGCCGCCGAATTGTTACCGATCGCGCCGCCTGCTCGAAACGAAATCGGGACTGCAAATACCGGCGTGACATTATGCAACAGCCGAGAAAACATTTTTTCCTTTCCCCGACAGACATGGTCGGTTTTCCGGCCTTGGCGAGCGAACCCACGCCGGCACTCAACGACTGGGAGAGGAGCAACATGTCGCCGCCGGGCAAGGACGACGGCATTGTCCTGACCTTGAACGGTCTCGACGACAGCTCCGCGGAAAAGACGAAACTGGACAGGGCCGAGCCTGCCATTGTCAAAAAAATTGCAGGTAAGCTCTGCCACCTTCAATCTCTCGATCATATCTCATATATACGTAGCAACAGCTCGTGAACGCTGATTTTTCTCGCGCGCGAGCTTATTCCGAGAACTTTCCTCTACTCGCGATAATAGCTATACTCCGAGAACGTCTGTCGCTGGAAAATTCTTCAGGGGATCGGCAGCTGTGAAATTGTTGACGCCAAGGATGCCTCGTCTTAATCGATTTGTCGTCGGAAAAAAACGCGCAGCAGATAAGCAGACAACATCTGGCAATGGTCGTAGACATTCGCTACGCTTTTTACCGCGCGGAGGTATATACAATGTATGAAATGGAAACTTGACATCCAAAATGGCCAACATATAGATCTCCGATGATGGAAAATTTTAGATTGCAGACGCCTGAGCAATAAAAGTTGCAACTGCGCGTTGATACCAAAATTATCTCTCTCATTGTTAGAAAATTTCTTCTCGAAAGATGTAATCGGATGATAAGCCTGACCTAAAATTCTAATTGCCTACTGCCTATACACTGTGACTTACTAGAACGTTGCTCGAATACACATTACACCTACTCATTATCTCAATCCGGTTGTCTATAAAAAGAAACAATAACAAATAAGGAAAGAATAACAGCCAAAATGTCTGGTGTACTGACCCATAGCTGGCCTTAAGTCGTGCGGCGCGGCGAACGGAAATGCCGTCGGAAAGGAAGCAAACGGGAAACGTCCAGAGATGGGCTCGTTGTCGAGCGGAAGCTCGATCGTGACCATCTGCTCGGTCACGAACTCGGAGCCCGATCCTGAGGCCGACTATCCCACGAGTGGCGGCGACGGCGGGGAGGATCCTCCGATCAAGAAGAAGAAGAAGAAGAGCCGTCTCATCACCGACGAAACATGGTACAACACCGGATTACAGATATCCGTGCCCTTCTTCATCGCGGGAATCGGCACCATTGGCGCTGGTCTCGTTCTCGCTATGGTCAAGGTAACTTTAGTCTGGGCCTAATTACACCGGTAGCTATATCGAACCGATCGATCAAGCATCATCGTCATCTGCACGATTGTGCGCTTGCACTTCGCGATCCAATGTACGAATAAACTCGCGTTGAAGAACATTGAGTGTAGGTATGTACGAATGCGAAATCTGGGTCAGCGGCGCACTGGATATGAATCTGCAGCTAACAATAAGCGCGTCTTAATTAAAGCGCCGTACATGTCCCGCGCGCTCGCGCGTAATTACGCTGATTGCGCGCGAGTAATCAGGCTTTTTCTCGAGATGCATCAAGTAATAAAAAAAATGCTAACGACTCTTTTAAAACGCAGGATTGGGAAGTCTTCGTGGAAGTCTCCCAGATCTTCATTCTCGTGCCGGCCCTCCTGGGTCTCAAGGGAAATCTGGACATGTGTCTGGCCTCGAGGCTGAGCACGCAGGCGAATTTGGGCAACATGAAGGGCTACCGCGAGGTCATCAAAATGATAATCGGCAACCTGGCTCTCGTCCAGGTTCAAGCGATCGTCGCCGCGACTCTGGTAGCTCTGTTCGCGACAGCCGTCGGTGCCATCATGGACGGCAAGTTCTCCTGGGAGCACTCGCTCCTCATGATGACGTCCAGCATCTGCACCGCCACGAGCTCTTGCTTCATCTTGGGTAAATAGAATAAAATAAATATTAATGACAGAAAGTTAATTTGAATAACGCATTTTTTCAGACTTCGCCATGATCGCGGTGATAATGGGCGCGCACCGCATGCGCATGAACCCGGACAACCTGGCCACACCCCTGGCCGCCTCGATCGGCGACATCGTCTCCATAAGCGTGCTGTCCGCCATAGCATCGATGCTCTACAAGCGTCTCGAGCACGAGATCTGGATTCTCTACACGATAATCGTCGTGTTTCTCATACTACTACCAATCTGGATCTGCATCGTTCTCAAGAACAAGTACACCAAGCACGTGTTGACCTCCGGCTGGACGCCGGTCATCTCCGCCCTCTTCATCAGCGGGTGAGTATATACGAGTAAATACTGCGAGCGAGAATCATTTTTCCCGATAATTATAACGAACGAGATGATGCTTGCGCCTACAGTCTGGGCGGTCTGATCCTCGATCAGGCGGTGGACAGGCTAAAGGGCTTCGTCATCTTCCAGCCGATCGTCAACGGAATCGGCGGCAACCTCGTATCCGTACAAGCTTCTAGAATCTCGACGATGTTGCACCAGTCAACTCTCATTGGAATCTTGCCCCCCTGGACCAAGACGTGGGTCTCGCCTTGGAAAGCTCTCTTCCACGGAGGTAATTATACAGACACCTAGCACGTACAATTGTACAATCTCGCGAGGATAGAAAATACCGATTTTATCTGCCCGTGTATATCGAGAACGATAACGATTCGAGTACGATCGATGATAAATGATGCTGACGCCAAAAGCTATAATGCTTTAATTGATTGATTTAGTATTTTACGAGGCTTTGTCGGAGATTCAAGACGTAATTTGATCGACTATGGGGGGCTGCAATAGACGATATGTGTAAAATATTACGATGATTGATATAAAAACTTCTGGTCCTTGCAGAGCCGTCCGCGAAAACGGCGAGACTCCTCATCAGCATGTCGATACCGGGCCACATTGCCTTCTCGTTCGCCGCCGACTACATCCAATGGGGCAAATCAACGATACACATTTACTTTGTGTTATCTTATTTGACTGTGGCCGTCCTGCAGGTATGCACAGATATGAGCTTGTTGACACTACAACGCACACACACACACACACATCGCTTGGCATGGAATCTCAAAGACGAGTTACGCATCAGAGATAAAGAACTTTCCGCGCA
Organism: Cecidostiba fungosa; assembly: GCA_900474305.1. Taxonomy (NCBI): domain Eukaryota; kingdom Metazoa; phylum Arthropoda; class Insecta; order Hymenoptera; family Pteromalidae; genus Cecidostiba; species Cecidostiba fungosa. The sequence continues at coordinate 37,963 of UCOJ01000450.1, read as the reverse complement.
CGCGCACCACGCTATACATACTACATCGAAACCCGCGCTCTCGATGATAATCATCGATAAGTTTAGAATAACACCTGGCATAATATGTTCCCTGTGTTTCAGGTAATGCTGTTGCTGTACGTCGCGCACATTATGATCCACGTAATGTGGAAGTACAAAATTGACCCTGACAACTCGGCGATCCCGTACTTGACCGCGCTCGGCGACCTGTCTGGTTCCTTGTTGCTGGCCGCTGCCTTCATCTTCCTCAAAGAGATCAACCAGGAATACCAAAGCTAAATACGTACACGTATATACGATTATAAAGAAAAGCTTCTCTCGAAAAACACCAAAAATACTCCTACCTATGTTAACCGATTTTCTTATTGCCGATTTATTATTCTTGAGCACATCGATGCACACACGTGTCATACCGAAATCGTCGTCGAGGGACTAAGTATGTATAAAAACGGCGTGAAAGCTATTGTCACCAGTACAAATGAGAGAGAAATTCAATGTGCATAGTACACACACGTTCCAGTTTTTTTCTTTTTCTTCTTGGTCCCTTTTTCTCTCTGAGAAAAACCGCGCCGTTAATCGTGCGTAACGAATTGTTCCTCGTGTTCTGAGAACGCGCTTCTATTATGATGGAACGCCAAATACTTTTTAACACATTTTTTATGTTCTTATATAGTGGTACAGTTTTTAAAGAAGCCTTGCTGAAATTTTGACCCTTTGGCTCGCGGTTGCTGGTCAGTTGGTACACTAAATTTTTAACCAGAAATACTTTCTTGTGAGATGAACGCTGATGGGAGGAACGGGAGTCAGAGGGTTAATCGGAAGCAGAACTGCAGAATTTCCGCCCGCGAGTACCTGCTACAGAAACGTACTTCTGAATGAACTCAAAACTTGTATTTTTTTTAGATGTTTTTAACATATGTGCATAATCGAAAATCTGATTACAAATCTTCTAAAAGGTAAAAACTTTAAAGAAAGAATAGGCCTTCGTTCTTTCGTAAGATTAGACACGATCGATGATCGGCCAGACCGCTCATCCCGTAAGTATCCTTTCTACTCGGGTTGGAGCATATAAAACTTGCTGATATAAGCCAAATAGAGAGAGAGAGAGAGTATATGTATATACTACAGTTACCTTTTAACCTTTGCTATAATTCTTCGTTATCCGCGCGAACAAGTGTTACGTAAAAACATGCGGCTTCGCAGTCGACGCTGTGTTAGCGCACAGTAGTGTGTACTGTTCGAGATGTGTACTTATATATACCTACTATATGTATAGTGAGCAGAAAAAAGCAAGCTGCAAATGTATAATTTAATTCCTTGTGTTTGTCCAGGTTGATCCATTTTGTAAATGTGAAAGAACGACAGAGCCTAACTTTTTAAACCGTCAGTTTCCCGGGCTTTTTTAGCCGTTATACATATACACCTATTTTACCGTTGGCTCAATCATCAAAGCAGAATGTACATGTATACTTGTGTCGGTATGGTTATGATATAGCGAACGACAAGACATTTGCCAAGAATACCTATAATAGTAATTATTGTTATAATTGAGCTTATACAAAGTATTATTATGCATAATTAATACTATACTGCATCGTAGAGTATAACTGCGTTTCTTGTGTGCGAGAAGCAATATAACCGAAGTAACGCGAACTCAAAAGTTCAGTTACCAGCCCACATCGAAGCAATCAAAGCCAACAAAACTACACAGGATAGAAAATACACGTAGATCAGTATTATTGTTATATGTAATTCGTGTTTTATATTTACCGAACCGAATAAAAAGAGGTCTTCCTTCGCAAGTCTGTACATACATAAAAGAGAAATCGCAATAATAAAAGCAAAATAGCAATACTCGAGCCTCTAATGTATATTATTCACTCTATAGTGGTGTGCATGTTGACATTGACACTGGAAAATCGTCGATGCAGTAGCTGCCTCCTCATTGCGTAATCCATTCGCCATAATAAGCGCAAAGCCCTTCGGTCTGTGCATAAGCATATACACACACGCAGCAGCAGCAGCAGTGATTTCGTCATCGGATGCCGTAGATGTGCAGAGTTATCCCCGCTGCCGCTGCCGGGGCTCGACCTAACCAAGTTAGACGACGCCGGGGAGAAGCCGCGAATGTCGCGGGTTTCAGAGCTCGTGGGCTCGTGGGCTCGCGGCAGAGCGGCCAGAGCCTCTGCCGCTGAAATATGTGTCAGTGCCGCCGCTATGGTGAGTTGCTCGACTTCGCCCGAGCTCGAGCGCGATAAAAGTATATAATAAATAGTAACGAAAGAAAGAATCGGGATGAAATTCCATACCGACGGTTGGCCGCTGGGTTTTGAGGGCATCGCTTGCTCCAGGAGAGTTTGCACCTCGATACAAGACGTTTTTATGTTTACTTACTTTTTTCTGTGTAAACGACGTTTGTATTGATTTGTTGCATAATGTAGTTTGTAGCTGACGAGAGTGAGGTGAATTCGAGTGATACACCAAATAAAGATCTCAATTACATTAAGGCTTCGATATTATTAGTAATAACATATCACGCCCCAGTCACCCAATCATCATTATTATAGCTACACCATAGCCGAGGAATGAATATAAATTAAAACGATGATAAACTGCCCGACAGTGATCCTGGTGTCGATCGCCTGGCTGAGCGCCTCGCTCGGCGACGTGGTGCGCAACGAGGACATCTGCGGGCCGCACAACGGTCGCCGGCTCTACGTTGAGCTGGGCGAGCAGGGTATCCTCTACGCCTCGAACGTCTCGCTGCTGAAGAACTCGCCGCGCCAGGACAGCGGCGGCAGCGGCAGCAGCAACAGCAGCCACGACCAGTGCAGTCTCGAGCTGGTCACCTGTCCCTCGTGCGTCCTCAGCGTCACCTTCAAGAGCATCAATCTGCTGCATCACTGCGGCGACGGCAGCATGACCATCGACAGTCCCTGCAGGTCAGCAATTCATTGCACCGTTGCGCGATTTTGCAACGGGCCATCATCTCACACGAGTGTCATGCTTGCGACTCAGGTGCGACTATGTCTGGATATCGGAACCGCCGTACGAGGATGTCTCGGGGACGCCGTTCTGCGGACACTACGCGCCCATCGCTTACCGATCCAACACCAGGACGCTGTCCATCGCGCTGCTCTACAGCCAGTCTCACAAGCACGCCTTTACCTTGGAGTACACGGCGGAAAGTAAGTATAAATGCTACTGCAACTACTCGATGTACAATTTGACGACGTCGCCAGGAAACCGGCTGATCCTCAAGGGCTCGAACTCGCTGAACGAGATGTCCAAGTCGATGAACAATACTGGCGGAGCTGGAGTTCTCACCTCCCCCTTCTTTCCGTCTCGGTATCCACGAGACCTAGGAATGGAGTACATCATTACCTGTCCCACCGAGGCTCCCTCGTGTCGAGTTCGAGTGCTCTTCAGTGACTTTCAGCTCGCCGCCGTGTCCATCATGGAGGTAAGATCTGCAGTCTCTCTTAAGTAATGACGAATTATAAGGTAGCTATAACGCGGGCGCGCAGTTCTACGACTGGAACGGCCAGCGTCTGGACGTGAGCAGCGGCGCTCGCTTCCGGCCGCCCATAATCGTGTCGAGCGGGCCATCGCTGCTGATCCGCTTCTACGCCAACGGCGGCACCGGCCTCGGCTACAAGGCCTTCTACTCCTTCGTCCCGGTCCAGCTCTACGACAAGCACTCGCATCCCATAACCGACTGCGGCGGCTACGTGGAAAATCTCGGAGGTGCCATCACCATGATGGACATGCTGGGCGAGCTGGGCGAGGGCGTCAAGACCTACGACTGCGTCTGGCTCATCAGGCCGCCCAAGAACTTTCTGCACATGAAGACCCACATGTACCTCAAGGTCATCACTTTTGCGGAAATGGGTGAGTGCGCAGCAGCGCCAGGTCCTTCCGTCTATCTCTCGTTTACCTCCTTTGTGTGCGCCCGACAGCGGGAAACACCGAGCTGATTATCAAGCAGGGGCCGACCTCGGCCTTGATGCCCCTGGAGGTGCTCCGGCATCCGGTGAGCCAACTGCAGCCTCCGAGGCTGAGGGAGCACCTGGCTCCGGTGACCAGCGGATTTCACGTCAGTCTTCGAGGAAGCTTCGGCCCGAATTCGCGACTGGCCATAGCCTACGCGGCTTTCAGCTACATGGGTAAGACGCCATTCTGGATGACCGACGCAGCCTTCGGATGATAATTGTGCTTGCGTTATTTAGACTGCTTCACGGGCTCGGACTTTCTCTGTCAGAACCATCGATGCATCTCCAGTCAACTGAACTGCGACGGGTTCGATCACTGCGGGGACAACAGCGACGAGCCCTCGACTTGCTTGCACGGTACGCGCCGACTGTATATACCTGCCAGCTGTATTGTTTACTGAATTTCACTTTAGATTGGGACGTCGGCCTGCCGGACCGCAAGTGGCAGCAGAGCAAAGCCAACTACTACTTTCCGAAGATAGACCGATACCCCGATCTCAAGACGGCGACTCTCGTCTTCGTGGCCAGCAGTCTCGGCCTTATAGTCCTGATATCCGCACTGATAATCCTACTGTACCGAGTCGGCGCCAGAGCCAGGCAACAGCGGGAACTTCAATCCCGTCTGCGTACCATCAGCGAACTTCTAGGTACGGTACACAACTGTGTTTTCTCTCTCTCTCCCCCCCTCTCTATCTCTCGATCGGCTTATTCGCGGCAGTGCACAACCTTGCAGACGGCGCGCGAATAGACGAGATCTCGGTATCGGACGATCCGCCCGTCTACGAGGCTCCGCCGAACTACGACGAGGTCATCAAGCTCGGTATGGAGGACGAGACGACGACGACGGCGGCGGCGGCGGCGGCGGCGGCGATTACCTGCAGCAGTAGCAGCAACAGCAGGAGAAAGAAACGAAGATCGACGAGGGACAGTAGGCGAAGTAGGAGCATACCGTCCAGCCAGTGCTCGTAAGAGATTTTTTCAAAAGCGAGAATTCGCAACGCAGGTGCACATTTCAATAGAGCCAACATTCACATAGTTGCGAGTACGAGCAGCAGCTGACTCTGAACATCTACGAGGACGGCGCGAGGCCGAGTGGCAGCGGCCAGATGACACCGATCGCGCCGAGCACGATGCAGCAGTCGTCGGTGCCAGAGTCGCCGCCACCTCCTTACGTCACTCCCCCCGGGACAGTCGAGCGGAACTTGTCGCTCGAGACCGATCCTCGGCCTGGGCCCAGTGAGTAGCAGCCAATGCCTAATAGTACATCGGCTTATGCAGAGAGTAAAAACGGAAATTTCAGGTGGCACTTGGAGCGTCCCGCCGATGGCCCGCTGCGACACCATCAACACCAACTCCTCGGACAGCAACAGCAGCAGCAGCTCCGTCCCGGTGCGTCTGTGCCGAGGTGACTGTCGGGACGGCCCGCGGAGCCGTCGCAGCTGGCTGCGCAACAGCGGCTCGTTCTCCCGCTCGCTGCCGAGCTCCAGAGCGGCATCCAACTCGCCGGCGTCCAAGGTCGAGCGGGACGTCTCCTCGACGTCGGTCGACGCTCCGCCGCCACTGGGGAACGGTGCGCTTGGTGCGTATCTGCGCGCAGTCGCCGCATCCTCGTCTTCGTCCGTCACCCCCCGCCTAACAGTCCCGTCTCAAGCGTCTGCTTCTTGTCCGGCGCAGTCTGCAGCGAGCTCGAGCGCTGCCTCCTCGAGCACGAGCACCGAGTGCGCCAGCGGATGCGCCAGTGCGGTCGTGCCCATCCTCGAGGCCGAAAGCTCGGAGCGGCAGCAACGGCAGCAGGACGGCGCCGAGGAGGCCGAGGCCGAGGACGAGGACGAGCCTGAGCGCAGGCCCGTGCTCGCCTGCTCCTGCGAGGGTGCGTGCGGCTGCGCCAGCAGGGGCCGAGAGCCCGGCCCCGAGTCCCGAGCGCTGGTCGTACGAAGGAACTCCGTCGAGGGCTCGCCCTGCGCCAGGAGCAGGATCATCAGGTTGCTGGCCGGCTCCAGGTGCTCGGCGGGCGGCGGCAGATTCAAGCCTCCCAGCACGGGAGCGACGAGCCTGGACTCGGCTGCACCCCCCAGTTCGATCTCGACCAACTGCTCGACCCCCTGCGGCACCTTCGGCAAGTCCTGCCAGCAGGCTGGAGACAAGGGCCGTGCGCCCAGAAAACTGTCCATCTGCTCCGGGGACAGCAGTGGCACCAAGCTCAGCAACGTCAGCACCTGCGCCAGCTTCGAGAGGCTGCCGGACGACCTTGACATCGTCTCCGAGACGACGAGCATTCTGGGGCCGGGAACCCTGGCCAACACCCCCAAGGCTACGCCGAGCAGGTTCGTGCAGCAGGTCGCCGCGGGCGCGAGGCACCACTACTCGAGCTACGACCTGGACAACCTCTACGAGAGCATCAGGCTGCTCGACTCCTTCCTCGCGCAGAGGGGAGCCAGCTCTGCCGGCTGCAGAGACGACGAATCTCGAGCCAAGCTGGTCATGCTGTTCGGCGGTACACCGAAGCACGGCGACCATGTCCATCCATCGTCCAGCTCGTCCTCGATTCTCAGTCGCAGGGATTCAAGGGACTACGCTACCGCGAGGATTCGCGTCTGGCGATCCACTGATGACAATTTCGCCAAGTGACTCGCCGATTACGTTGAATCTTAATTGTCATTGGGGGCTATATATTCTTTGTTTCTTATAATAAAGGAAAATAATGGATTCATATTTTGTAGTAGGTAGTCGAGTAGTCGTCATCGTGTGCATCACCACGTCGAATGCGCAATCGAAACTTTCAACAGCAATGCGCGTACTATTTTTGTATGAAAATATTAATCACTGGACAATAAGTAATAATTTAATTTGTTCTCGAGTTAGCTTCAGAAAACTTGCGTTACTTCTTAGTTGAAAAAATGGGTTTTAAGGTTAAAACGGGAAACCGAGCTTTTCACTTGCAATAAATTATTCTAAACATCGAATATACCATGTAACTTGTTTCAATAATGGTTTGAGGGTTTTGTGAAAAAGGCTCATTTTGCACTGATGAATATGAATGAAATAGTAGTACGACGCCGACGACGAGTCTGTTCATTATATAAAGCTTGTAAAACATCTGTTTTTCGATAATAAATATATAATTAATAATAATGCAATTTTATTAAAAACAACAATAGGTATAATGTAAGGAATTACAATAGGTATTATACCTGTAGCGTCTCTAAGATCTCTTCTTCACTCCAAACTCCAAGCAGAGGAGAGTGGAGTGATCGTTATTGGCAACGAATAGTGAAAAGCGAAAGAGCGCGGACTCTACCCATTTCAAAGTTAGTTTGTCCGTTATTTTATCTTGTTATGACCCCGGATATAATTTTATTAAAATATTATGCGGGCTAGAAGCCCTTACAAAATAACAATATAAAGTAATAAAGAACGTAAGAACGTCAGCTGCCTGCTGATTGTTTTCTTTTTAACACTTAGTATACACAGATATTATACGGTGGCTGAGGCGTATTGTAAATGATAGAAAAATAAATGATTGCATTGAACATAATTTATTTCAACATTCTTTACAGTGCTACCCTCGGGCGTGGAAAGTAGACATTTTCGACCATATCACCTACGCTTGTTACAAAAATTTATCTCAACAGTATGTTATATAGGCTGTATAAACGGCTATATCTACACGTTATGTTACGCTGTTCTCAATAGTTGGACTTACATTCGCTCATCGCAGTAATTGAATAAACTAGTACAAGTTTTCTCCAAATTCAATCGAGCTTAACATATATACATATATATATATAGCAACGAGTAACAATTGCGTTTATACTTTTGTAATAGAAAAATAATCAACGATATATTAAAATACTGAAGTACTTCAACTAATGCATTATATAACTGGAAGTCTTTTATCACTTACGTTTACAAAACGAGGGAATTATAATCAACGGATTTTCACTCGCCAGTGAACATGTTTTGTAACAATTACATTGCGCAGCTTGAACTGTCATTTTCCGTATGTAAAGAACACAAACTTTTCGACTACACATCTCGAACTCGACTTGGCCTGGAATTTATTCGTACTTTTCTCGAGTATTGCATATCTCATCTTGCATGTAATATTAAAAGATTTTATAAAATATAAGCTCATTTCGTCATATCATAGAGTCGAGCGTAAGAAAGCTAGAATGTCTCATTGGCATTTGTTGGTTGGTCGCGTCGTCGACTCTGCAACTAATACTTTGCTATAAAACTACCGCTGCTTCAGCGCTTTACACGCGTATTTACAGAGATGCTTACAAAAGTCAGTCCTATTTGTATACAGCGTGTAAAAGACCTCTGGACTGGAAGAAGAGTTCTGACTATTTGGATGCACGGGTCATTCCTTGCGGCTGAGATCTTGGGATTCTTGGGTTCTGCATACAATTGGCTCGATTCGATTAACGATTATTGTTCGTCGCTGTAAAATTCAGGTCAGTGGGTGGTAGGCATGATAATATTGCACTGCACGCGGAGAAAAATCATCAATGACAATACAGGTGTAGAGTATAATAAGAAGGAAAGAAAGTACATGATACTTGTGTGCGGCTAGACCGCGGTAAAGGAAAAGAAAACACTGCTAATGTAGTAAGAAGCTATGGCTAACTTGTATACACTTGAAACTGGATCCACGTGCTAATTTTCACGAAGTCAGGCTCGCGCCACGTCCATGAGCGCGCCCATCATCGCGTCCAGACTAAAAAAGAATTCAACAAAGATCTCGACATAGTATACGTTATGCATCAGCATCAACAATGACACACGGTGTGACGGGTACAACATGCAGCCGGATCGCTACCGAGTTACTGAATAGTCTACCTTGTGCAGTGGCAGTACTGCTTGTAGCCCTCGTCCAAGCATTTGGCGCTGTGCCCGTACGAGTTGATGCGGCTGACCTGCTCGTCGCGGATGGTCCAGTTGCCCGGGCCGTGGTAGCGCATCGTCGTCTCGAACTTGCCGTCGCCCGGAGTCACCTCCAGCAGGTAGAAGAGCTCGAGCTCGCTGCCGGTGCGCTCGAGGTCGAGGACCCGGCTGACCCTGTGTATCCGCTTGAGCCTGGGCCTGGCGCAGAGCCGCAGGCCCTTCTTGGACCTGTAGCGCTTGACGATGCCGTCCATGTGCTCGACGAAGCGCCGGGCGCCCTCCAGCACCACCTCGTCGCTCGGGTCGCTGGGCTGGAAGGCCGCGCAGGTGCACCAGTGCGGAGCGACGCCGGCCTCGCTGCAGCCCCGCTCCCTCGGCGCGGGCCTGAAGAGGGACGAGCAGCCGGGACAGCCGCTGCTGGGGCTGGCCTGGCCGCCGGCCCGCTGCAGCACGTCCCTCAGGGTCTCGTAGAGGTCGTACGGCGAGGTCAGCCGGTTCTGGTTGAGGCGCAGCGCGGCGCAGGCCTCGGGCTCCTGCTCGCGGAACCACTCGGGCAGCCAGACGTAGATGAAGGGCAGCCGCTCCTCGTACCAGCCGATGAAGCTGCTCCTGATCTCGCCGTAGCGCATCCCGTGGTCGCTCAGCACGACGACCATGCTGTCGTTCAGGACGGCCGAGTCCTCGAGCTGCCGCAGCTTGGCCTGGAAGTGGCCGTCGACCGAGGACGGGCCGTTCATGCTCTCGTGGCTGATGCCGTTCGTCCAGAAGAAGCCGAAGTACGGGCTGCCGAGGAAGCTCTTGGCAAAGTCCAGGGCGTAGTCGAAGATCCGGTCGATGTTGAGCTCGGGGCCGGTGCAGTACTTGGCGCCGAAGCGCTGCCTCGTCTTCAGGTGCTTCTCCGAGGCGAGGACGTAGGGCCGCAGGTAGTAGTCGGTGGGCGGGTCCACGAAGCCGACCTGCGGCGCGCATCGCACAGTTACTAGGCACCCCATCGTCATCTCGCGATTCGCGATTATCGAGTAGTTTACCTTGAGGTAGTTGAAGGTGCTGATGGACGCGTGGTCCTCCCCGTAGGCCGTGACGTAGCCCGCGTCCCTGAAGTTGTACCATATGAGCGAGCAGTTGTCCAGGCCGTAGCTCGTCTTGGGCCGGCAGGCCGAGTAGGCCAGCGTCTGGTTCTGCCCGGTGAGCAGGGCCATGAGGTTCGGGAAGGTGTTGTCCCCCATCTTGTTGTAGCCCCTGAGCTCGAACCAGCCCTTGTCCTCGAAGTAGGCCCTCGTCGCGGGCATCGACCGGTGGAAGTTGAGCCGCGACACGCTGTCTATTCCGAGCATCAGCACGCTCAGCTGGTTCCGCCGAGTGCTATTGTTAGCCCCTCTAATTTCGGACGTCGCGTTCTGCAGCGTCAGGCGCTCTCTCACTCGCTCCGGGTTCAAGACCGCGTGGACGTTCTCGTACACCAGACTCGGCGGCGACGGCGGCGAGCGGTTCGCCTTGCTCTTGCCCCTGGCCTTGGACTTCTGGGCCGGTCGCGCTGCTGCTGCTGCTGCTGCTGCTGCTTTGCCCCTCGTGCAGGTGACCTTGACCACCTCGACGGACTTGGACAGGAGCACGCGGTCCCGCAGCTCTTCGCACTCGCCGACGCTGGAACCGAGAGACGCGCGAGCGATTACAGCTGTCGCCGCAACCGATCGAACGAGTAAATACTCACGTAATTCTGGAATCGTACTCCTTGTCGGCGGACAGCAAGCCGAGCGCGGGCGCGGGTCTGCTGATCGGGGCCCAGCAGCAATGCGGCTCCTTGTGATACTTGGCCATCTCGGGGTCGACGACCAGATAGACGCTGCCGTTGGCCTCTCTCGAGATGCTCGTCAGCAGGGGCGTCGACGAGCACGCCTCGAACTTCTCCCGCTTCACCAGCTTGATTATGGACGGGTCCAGGGGATTCTTCGACAGCATGTGGCATTTCGTGTTGTAGACGAGGTAGCCGTCGACCACCTCTGGGGGATTTCAAGGGTGCAACGACTACTGGAATGTATTATAAGTGTAATGAAAAGATGCGAAGGCACTCACCGTCGGACTGTGCGCTATAGCCGTGAAAGCTTGACGTGAGGTACTGAAATCTGTCGTAGTAGGTCTCGCTGCCGGCGAGAAAGTAGAGCGTCAAGGCCAGCAGTCCCGGTAGCAGCAGGAGCACGAGGCTCTGGGGCCGGCCGAGACACTCGCCCCGACGGGACCACTTGTTCTTCAGCCACATGGTCCTTTATCCTGCTACCCTCTTCCGTCCTCTCTGCAACCGCCGTCGCTATCATCGCCGCTGACGCTGCAGACGCACAATTGCAGCAGTAGTCGTCCCTTGCAAACCCGTGTCATCTCGGCAAATCAGCAGCCGTTCGCTGCTGATGCACGTGCACTCGTCAATTCTCGTCGTCGTCGTTATCTCTTTCCTCTTCCGCCCATCTACTGCTCCGACTTTCGCGAGTTGGCGCTTGCTGCAGCGACTTATTCTGAACGCTGCGATCATTCGAATGCTGCTGGTACACCGCCTGCACACGTACGACGACAAGCTTTGATTCAGCTCTGATTCATAACAGCTGCAATTTCATAATATGCATATTTATGTAGCTTGCGCAACGACGGAGCGTACAGCAGCTCATCGCATTATTGCAATAGCTAATCTTACAGCTCAATTAATATTCCTCGAGACTTTCGAGTCGATAACGCGAGATGACTGGTGGCGAAGGGTTACGAATGGAAATATTTATAGAACACGCGCCGCTCCTCTCATAACTGAGTGCATGACTGCAGCCGCCGATAGTAAGATTGCGCTTGGAATGAAATTTCTTCACGATCGCGTCATATATACATAATTGTACGCGTGATGCGCAACTTTACACCTGCATTCGCTCCTATAGCTCTAGCAGCTATAATATAACGGGTATTGAATAATTTCACGCGGAGCTAAAGAAATGAAGGGTAAACGCAATCCAGCCGAAACTGGCTGAATAATGTAATCTGCAATTTTGACATCAAGATCGCCTGCACGCAGTAGCGCATAAACGTTATATTATTACTGCTGCGCAGTCTGTCGGCGCGAAGCGTCATAAAGCTCTCGAATGTTACAACAGCTCAATTTGCCCGATGACAATCCACTGCCAACGCTCGCGAACAAAATACAATGACATTATGCACACGTGTCTATTCTATGGTACTGCATGAGTAGCAGAATTATTTATCGCCCGAAATTACGAGGTTGACAGAGAGTTGACGTTTCATCAAAGCAAGCTAGTTCATCGCTGTTACGACAAGTAGTTTATTGAGTGGATAATCAGAAAAACATTGTTCGAGTGCTTTGCGTTGTTGAAGGAAAATAAAGCGCTCACCTGAACGTCAATCGAACTCCTCTCGAGCTTGAAGGAAATCCGTCCGCAGCATCAGTGTATCGATCGATATAACATATAATATCGTAGGTGTCACTGGTGCGATGCTTTGCTCTCGGGGGTCGGGACGCGACTCACAGCACGACTGATGCGTATATCGGACACGAGAGCCAAGTGCGCAAGACCGTCACAGTCGCCCGCAAAATGGAGAGACGTACTCGCGCGCAAGCGTCGAGCCCCGGAGACCGGGCGATAGCGATATATAGCTGACGTTGGTTGGCGTGTTAGAATGTAGGTGAGAGGGCGGCACGACGACGTGGCGTGTGCACCACTTTTCGAGCCAAGCTCCGAAAGCTCTTGTTCGTCTCTTTTGTCTTTGAGATTCGACGCTGAGCTGCTGAAGCGACCTGATTTTCGGCGGCGCCTCGTTTGTTCTTGTGTGAAAATCATATTTGAATTGAAATTTTATTGCAACAAGCAAAATAAGTCAATTCTCAGCCGTATACGCGCACAGAGATTAATATCATAGTAATGCTAAACGTGAGAAAAAATAGCAGAAACACGCAATTAGGGATGAAGTGGTCGAGGCATTGTTTATCCGTCGTAATTAAATCAATGATGTGTCTTTGTAAACTCTCAGAGCGTTTCAACGTCCCCTACATCGACGTTTTCTTCTGCAATTCATAGGTCAATTTTTTTATTTGTATATACGAGAGGCGATGTAAGAACATGCGACGCGTGATAATATTGCCGGTAAGACGACGATGGCGTGCATCTGGAATAATGAAAGAGTTGCGATGCTCTTTTTACCTACGTGGCTCTCCGATGGCAGCTCCGACGGTCGCTGCTGGCGAAGCTAAACGCTTCGTCAGCACAGAACGCCGCAGCCCAAGAAATGCAGCATGTGCACGGAGCTCCTCTCTGACGAATAAAGACAGGACACAGCAGCCACTGTCTTCCTCCTTTCTCCTGCCTACCTCGTGCTCTCTGGGAGCTGCACCCTCTCTTACCATAACAGCAGATACCCCCAACGTAGGGTCTAGACCTTGCGCACGTGCTCGAGCGCGGCTGGTTTTACAAAATTCGCGAAATCTTACATCGTATAGTACAATGTATTATCTGTGCTCTATTAAAGCAAGGTAGTGGAAAACCATCTCTCGCCCTTGTATGTATGTACCACTCTCTGATTAAAGTAGAAACGAAAAAGTGTCGTCACATCGTGAATAATACTGCTGTTTATGTTTTCAAGATCGTGAACGCAATGCAAAATTTATGGATCGGAAAATCGCAGCTAGTCGCAACCGTAAACAGCGAAATGGAACGAAATCAAATAATATAAATGTATAGAGCCGCTCGAGTGTATACATGCACAATTATGTATACGTATTATATCGACGCTATACACCTCCAATGTCTCTTTCCGCGCGGGTCAAGGTTTTTTAACTTTCAAGGAGCCGGAAGAAGGGAATATACAAATGGTTCCAGGCATGGGTGTACAGTTGTTTTTATTAAAAATACAAATTAATCGTGCCTGTTGAACGCAGCAGACACTGTATCATAATTAATCAGCTCTACGCGATAATCTTCTATTTTGTTTCCTATTGTTGCTCAATCATAAAAATAGTTGTGGGCATATATAACTGGCTAATTTAGGTCGATTGCAGTTTATTCCCGCACGTCTTATTCTTCTCTTTCGCTCTATAGGCTATAGGTATTCTACATTATGAAAAGTCGGACGGATTATTATGATGAAAACGAGATTATGGTGGAAAAGTAATTAAAATGCGGGGCGGATTCTTCCTGATGGAGTATCATGCCGATTCATTCCGTCCGACGTTCCTATCAGAATATATATGTGTGTGTGTGTGTGCGTGCGTGCGTGGGCGTGTGGGAGGATTGTCGGTACACTTGTCGCTGTTGGACGTAATCTGATGGCCGCTCCGTGGAAATTCATTGACTCGTCAAACATTTGCGGACTGTGAATTTGCGTTATGCAGCGAACGGACAGTCCCCCTTTAACACTAAGACGCAGTGATCAAGCTAAAAAATTTCATTTGCATCGATCCGAACTAATAATAATAATAATAATAATGATAATAATAATACAAATCATCTTCCTCTCGAGCCCACGGGTGTATGTCGGCTTTTTTGGCACAGGGCGGTATTGCTACGGGTATATATAATATGTATGTGTTACGAATACGTATATACGTATGGAAAGTGTCTCATTTTGTCGAATGACGAAAAAAAGGAGGAAATTATGTCAGTCGTCCGGCTGGTTTGATCTTTGGTCATCGTTGCGGGTATACATAGTGTTACATACACCGTCGTGGACGTGCCGTTGTTGAAAATATTCCGGGCGACTCGCTCGGCCGCCATCGGAGTCGAGTTACGGCACCGCGGCCGCGCATTCTGCAAGAATAGGATTAGATTTTATCAGCCGCCCAGTTTCCGAAATACATGCGCGTTCATCGCGACGTTACGTGATTCATTGCAAGAAAAAGAGAGATCAAATGGAGAGTGATACTAACTGCAAACGTTGCAGCTGGTCTCGTCGGAGTTGTCGCCGCATCCGTCCTTGCCACTGCACGTTATCGCGTCGGAGCGGCAGCGGCCGTTGGCGCACTTGAAAGGACAGTGTCGCGCCGAGAGGCGGCTGCGATTTCGCGTACGGCAGGCGCCCCGCGGCTCGTCGCTTCCATCGCGGCAAGAGACGACCGCGTTGCAGAACTCGTACGCCGGCAGGCACTGGCCGTTGTTGCAGCGGAAGGCTCCTTCCGGACACTCTGTGAACGTTGAGTAGAGTAAATTTTTGTCACATTTGTCAATTCGAACCGCGACGGGCATGCAGCGCAAGCAATGGAAAATGCACTCACTCCTCCGATCGTTGCAGCCGGCCTCGTCCTCTCCGTGCGGACAGTCCTTGGCCCCGTCGCACAAGGCCGCCCTGGAGACGCAGGTCGCGCTGTTCTGGCACTTGAACGCCTGCGGCGGACAGCCGGCTTCGACGGCCGGTCCCCTCGCCAGGCTGCACTCCTCGTCGGAGCCGTCGCTGCAGTCGGGCCTGCCGTCGCAGACGAAGAACCAGCTGATGCAAGCTCCGGAGGCACGGCATTGGTAGGTGCCCGGAAGGCAGCCGGTGCGACGGGCGCTGCACCAGCTGCCGTTTCCGGCCCGACGGGAACAGTCGCAGACGCCGTCGAGGCAGCGCGAGTGAGGGTCCGCCATTTGACACTCGAGGTCCCAGGAGCAGGCCAGGCCCAGAGAGACGGGCGTCAGGGCGCTGCTCTCGTGGCGGTCGGTTTTCACTGGAGCCGACGGCGTGCTCGAAGCAGTAGCGCTAGTTTGCACCAGTTCCGAAATGGCCGCCTCGATGACGATGGCGTCGTCCTCCGGGAGTTCGTTCGGCTGCAGCTCCGCAGCGCGAAGCGAAGGCCTCGTCACGAGATTCAGCGGCATGAGCTGCGTCGGCGCTACGGTCGACAAGAGCATGGTCGCGTTTCGCAGCCACGACAGCTGGGCACCTGAAAAATTCCAGTCGATTACTCTGTACTAGTCTGTAGTCGTACGAGTTCACAAGCTGCCAACAACAACAACAACAACAACGCGCGTACCAGCGTCGTCCTCGTCCGTCGGTCTAGTGGTGCGATCGCTGCTCCTGAGTGCGCCCGCGTCATCGTCGAGCTCGTTGTCGGCGTGTCTGGCGGGTTGCGGACTCGAGGGCGCCGCGGCTACGAGCAACGGCCGCACGAGTCGATCCCTGCGGCAGACCTCGCCGTCCTGGCGCATCGGCGCCGTGCATTGGCACCGGCCGAACAGATCCGGAATCAAAAAGTCGCAGTGCGTGTCGCTGTCCCAGAGCTTGCAGTGCGCGTTGCTGTAGCACACGTGGCCCAGCTTGGCCGCTGTTCGGACACAATGCGGTGTCAAAGCGATTAAACATAAATGACGTATGAGATCCAAGTCCTCGCATTGAAGTAGCGAGCTCCCTGACTATAAAAAGCGAGGAAACTTACGTCCGAGACACGTGTGACTGCGGTACTGGAGAAATCCATCCTGGCACTTGCACAGCCCATCGTTACAGCTGCTGTTGGAGACCCTGAGAGAGCACTGCTCGTCTACGAGGCAGTGCTGGCCCAGGAGAGTAGCTGCAACGAGCAATTAAAAGTATATAATGAGCAAGCCGCTCTTCAAAGATCGTTGCGGCAAACACTCACATTCTACGCACTGAGTGGCGTTGTACTGGGCGAAGTAGGGCTGGCAGGCGCAATAGCCCAGGAGGCACTGGCTGCGGCTTATGCTGGCCTCGCACTCTCTGTCCCTGTTGCACTCGTCGCCGAGCGTCAGGTTCCAGGTCTCCTGTTGTCCCGTTCCCGTCGACGTCGTCGTCTGCAAATTAATAATAACATTACAACAACAAGAGAAAATCAGAACACGAACCGCTAGAACCGTTTGTTTGTTTTCTCCATATTCACGAAGCTACTCCGCGGAGAGCGAAAAAAATGGGCATTTTCAATAACGGACTTGCTGCGGAACGGCTGCATAGCGCTGCGTAACCGGCAATTTTTTGCCCGACGCTCTCGAGCTCAGCAGTCGCTCAGCACCGGCCGCGGCGGCGTGAACAATCATGTGAATTGCGAATAAACCACATACAGTATCCGATGCTGGACTCGACTAATCGCTTCTCCTCGTTTTCCCACGATCTGCAAACAATGCAGTTCCTCCGCTCGGGGATGCCCCTTCTCTCTCGAGTTGAAAAAAGCGCAGCCAAGCTGTATCAGTAGCACCTGACACGCAGGTATACGAGCTTAGGAATCCGATAGCAGCGCGCAGATAACGTGCCTCGCGCGCCAGTATGTTGTGCACAGGACGCACGCATATACGCGCGTATGTACTGCAGTCCCTTTTATATCGGAATTTCGTTTCCAATTTTTCGCTGCGCAAATTCCTCGAGTCGAGCAGTAAATTTTCCGAATTCTACTCTAGGTACACCTTTGTACAGTGTATAATGCGTGTCGTATAGAAATAACCGAAACAAGGCGCCCAGCTAGCTGTCGCGTGTAGAAAAAGCGCGCGCGCAGTCTAATGAGCCCGCGCGCTCGCTTATAATTACTTATTGTGTGCAGCGGCGCCATAAATAACTAGGAGAGGAGCAACGTACGCCTATCTCTATTCTCACGCGCGCAATGCGGAAAAGCTGCTCTCTAAAAAGCGCTTCTGTCGATATCGAGTAGGCGAGCTAGGAAAATTAAGAGATCGAGTCTTGAGTGGGTCATCGCGATATTAAAAAAAATTTAATTTTAAGTCAGTCATCTCGACGAATAGATAAAGAGCATCGGTCGAGCTTTTCTGATGCGATTTACGGTTACACTGCATTGAGACATTAGAAATTTCATATTTACTATGTGTTTTTTTAACTCTGCTCGGTGCACGGAGAGCTATTGAGAGAGTCCCGCTTGAAAAATCCAATTAGAGCTATATGCGCGCGGAGAGGGAGTTGGGAGTTACAGTATGTATAGGTAGCCCCGTGCAATATTTTCCGCGTACCGCGGAAGCTCGCCGACCTACCGTAATTACCTCGCGGATAGCACCGCAGCCGCTATATACGTGTACGCGTACACACTTGTGCGCACGCACGGGCGTAGTATGTGTATTATTCAGTTTCCAGCTTTGAGAGGCGAGCGTATATTATATTATGTGCAGATGAGATGTATGACGCCGCAACGCGGAAGCCGAGAGCATCTCGATTTCAGGCATTATATATGTATGGCATACATTAGGTATATGCGGGCAAAAAACCGAGGATTGTGAGCCTATGTGTATCCATCTCTCCAACTGCCAGTGCACGCTCCATAAAACTCTTACTTGACGGTATAGCTGTATTATTATTATTATAGAAGAGTCCGAGGCAAGAATGGAGCAGAAGCCCGGAGCGAAGAAAAAGCAGTAGCTACTGATAGATATATATATATATATATTATCGGGATTAAACTCTCTGCATCAGCGACCAGTTATTTAAGCGATTCTCCCTAATCAGGATTTCAACTACCGTTTCGTCGCTACGTGCGCCCTCCGTGCCCGTGCGTAATTTTGCGAATACCGTTGCGCTAACCTTTCTCTAATCTGCACCTTGTGTGCAGTAATGTGCACAGTGCACATGACTCCCCTAATAGTGGGCCCTAATAAAAAGAAGAGGCCGGCTGAAGGTTCGCCGCATGCCACGGATTTTTCTTCGGCAAAAGACGACGACGCCGACGTGCGCGTCTATACGTGAGCATTTTCAGTAATTTATCCAATGCTCCGAGAACGTGTGTCTCATTAACAAGTCCACAGCTCTGATGCGTGCGTCCTCTCTTGGCGCGCGGGACAGCCAGCCTGACAAATTTATCCGCCAAATTTTCCAGCGACGGAATACCGTGGATTTCAAGGAAAAGGCGAGTTATAATTATTATATTACTCTCCACTCATCTTCGCTAATGTTAAAAAATTGAAAAAATCGAGAACGATTCTAAATATATCCTGATTCTGATTACAGGTGCAAAAGCCGCCGCCGCGACAGACAAAAAAGAAGCTGCAGTGTACGTATAGATTCTCTTACCTGCAGTGTCACCGCCAGCAACAAGATCAAAGCCGCTCTCGTTCTCAGTATCATAGTCACTTGTATCAATCGAACAGCCAAAGTTGAAGGAAGGATAAACTCGAACGTTCCGCTCCAAGAGGATCAATTGGAAACAACGAAAAAAAGTCTGTCATCCAGCAGCGTCCTCGGCCATGATTCACCGGTAAAAAAAGAAAAACAAAAACAAGAAAAACGAAAAAGCGCGCGCGTTCATATAATACAGGAGCAAAGTATAAGGAGAACTGGTATACAATAGGCATGTGTTTCCAGCAGGCGTGAGCGCCGATGACTGAAAGTAGCCACGGCAGCCGAGGAGTGTATACGAGGTATACCTAGAGCTGCGAAGAAGGAGAGGAAGAGGGAGAGAGAGAGAGAAGAGGCCCCGCTCGCGCAGGGGCCCATTCCGCTCTCTCTCTCTCTCTGATAGTCTGATGTAACTCTTCCTTCCTCTCGACGACGAGAGTCAGTGTCAGGTGCAGCGCTCGATTATTGGCTGGAATGCCGCCGATTTTTGTTGTCTCGTTGTGCATACGAGCACTACTTTGTAGCCCAAAGTGTATTATAACAGCAGTGGCACCGCCGCGAAGATTGCACCTGACGATTGTACTCGCTGGATCTAATTGAATTTTCAGCTGATGCAAGGATAATAATAGAGCGCCGAGAGCATTGTAAAAACTTTAAAGTGGACTATCTTTGCCATGCGTTACCTATATAGCCTCAAGTTTTTTAGGCTTCCAGCATATACCTGCCTCTCGAGGTCACTTTTTTCTCCTTTCCCTCCCATAGAGGATATTCATCGTTTCTCCGAATGCATACCTACTGCTGCTATTGTGCGCCGCCGCCGCCGACACCACGTTTGTCAGGCACGCTTGCAACAATAGAGAGACATATATTTCCCGACTGATGAACAACTGGATTATGAGCTACAACTATACAATACTAGTACTGCTCTGCGTCGGAGAAATGCGTGGAATGCTAATTGACTCGGAGGGAAGAGCAAAGAAAAAAACGACAGTATGCGTCTGTGATGATGCAAAGAAAGTTTTCCAATCGAACTCGCAGAGATGAGCTCGATAACGACTTCATCATTAAAGTTCGCGCTGCAGGCCGCCGCCGGATAAGGACGAAAGCGGAAGTCTCGTTAGAGCTGCGAGCAGGTGCACGCGCTTGTTATATTCATTCGCGACCGAAAATAATGAGCCATAAATCTAGTCGAGCCTAGCTCGCGCGAGCTCGCGAAAAATCGCAAGAGCTGCAGGCGCCCTTCATACGAGTCAAACATTCCGAACTAGTTTGTATGCATGTATGCGCGAGTAGTTGTCGTCGTCCTCGTCCTACGGACCGTTAAGTTTTACGCTACTGAAAAGGGAGTCGCCGTACTTGAAAAAACTCGTATTTCTCCTTCTCAGCCAGTCCGAACACGAGCTACGGATCAGATCTCGCTTCGGAGATAAAACTTTGAGGCGGCTCCTTCTTTTCTTTTTCACTGCGTTTCAATTTTCTTGCCTCGAGACTCGTACAGTTTTTAAATAAATTCCGTCAAACGGAAAAAGAGGCTAGTAATAATATCCGGCCGACGTTCGATCCGCGCGTGTGTGAGATTTTACGCGAGCGGTTCGCAGAAGCTGCGCTGCATCCGGAAAAGTGCGTCGATTGTTGGACGCGCTTCTTTTTTACGGCCAAACGGTAATCTCCTGGCCGACATCCGAGCCGCGGCTTTATCTTCTACTCTATTTTCTACTCCATACTGGCTGCATTCACGCATCACAATAACATGATACACTGCAGCTACTGACATACGTACAGGTGTTTTGCGTGAGAGTTGCATCTTCGTCCTCGTCTTCGTCACCGGCCCGCCGCGCGCCGCCGACGAATAACGATTTAACGGTTATCAGATATCCCGTTCTCGTGCAGATCGTTTTTCTCTCTCTCTCGCCGCACGGCGTTTATTGCAGGTATACATGCGTACTACTGCTTTAGTGCAGCTTTGGCAGTCGGCTGCAGCGCCAGTTGCCGGCGCTCGCGCGCAATAATGGCTCTCTTTCGACATTTCCATGCGATGCTTCTGCATATCGAGAGCAACAGTGCGCGATTGCAAATTCAAGTGCAAAATACGTCTACGTCTGAACGGATGTGCGAGGCAAAAAGTGCACGCGGATGTATACTGTTATCGCCGCCGCCGCGGTGTTAAACCGCGAGGCCGCCGATTACGGATAGCGTTTCTCCAGCGGCTCAACTTGTATATATTAGCCTATTACCTGTGCATAGTTGTATTGGAGCTGTGCAGTATTAATAATATTCAATTGCGACCCCGTGCACTGCCCTGCATATCAGCAGCAGCTTGCGCTAAAACGACTGTCAGTTGTATATACAATTTTCTCGAGGCTATTACTGCGAAATTGAACGAGAAAGTGTATACGAGTATCACGAATCGTTTATAATTGTTGTAAAGACGCTTTTTATCGAGAGACACGGAGCTTGCAGCTTTATTACGTTTAACACATAAATGTGTTCGTAACAATGCGAAACGGCAGCTAAGCACTTAGCTGTTAGATTTTTAATTCGGGACTGCGTGACTCAAAAGTCGCAGAAAGAAATTCATTTTCTCGACTTGATTACGTAACATCCGGCGTTCAAAAAACATGCACACGAACACGACGACGGACGACAGTCTGCTAGTATAGTGCTAGTACCAACTAGTACCGTGCTGCCTCCGACGTTCTTTTCCGGAACCAGCCGCGGCCGCGACTCGGCTCGGCGACTGCGAAGTGCGAAAGTTTGGTTAGTTTGCTCAGAAATCATGGCGTTAGTTTCTGCTAGGACCGTTTTGTACCCCGGTAAGATTGATTTGCGCTGCGTTTGTCAAATGATTCGTCAAGAAAGCCAGCGCAAACCCTCCATCTTTTACTTCAACATTCAATCAGACCATCAGCTTAACGCGAATGTCTTCATTTTGTCGTAATTGTCTAGCCTCGTGGGAGAGGGGATGCGGCTTCGCACGACACGACGTTTCTCCGGAGCTTTCTCTTGCACTTTGTTTACCTCCTTTTTGCATTTTCAGCCCTGCGCCAGACCGTGAGGCAGTTGAACTTCACCCGGCAGTTGGCTAAATACGTGAGTAGTCGTCGACCTTGATCTTTTATGCCTTTTGTATCCGCATGCATAATGCGTACCTTATACACTGATTCGTGGATTTGTGTATTTCAAAAATAATATTAGCCTTCTCTTCGTCCTCTGTGATTTCTCTGATTCTGGAATTACGTCATCACCGTATAACCCAATAACTGCAATTGATACCGGTGTGGCTTTGTTATTGTAGCAGCGTCGCAACCAACTGTGCAGTCGTCTGTACTTGCCAGAGCTCACTGTTCAGAGACTCTACGCCGAGAAGGTTGTATTTGCCAGGGACAAGCCCCACGTGAACATTGGAACCATTGGCCACGTCGATCACGGAAAGACAACCTTGACTGCTGCCATCACTAAGGGTAAGGTTGCACCTATGCGTGCAATGCTACCTACGCAAAGCCTCTTCGATTTTACAACCATCCTATCGTTCTCTGTGCACAGTGCTGTCCGAGAAGGAGTTGGCAAAGGCCAAGAACTACAATGAGATCGATAATGCCCCAGAGGAGAAAGCTCGCGGTATCACCATCAATGTTGCACACATCGAGTACCAAACTGAGAAGAGGCATTATAGTCACACGGACTGTCCCGGGCACGCCGACTATATCAAGAACATGATCACTGGTACAGCCCAAATGGACGGTGCTATACTTGTGGTTGCTGCCACCGATGGTGCTATGCCTCAAACCAAGGAACACTTGCTTCTCGCCAAGCAGATTGGCATCGAGCACATTGTTGTTTTCATTAACAAGGTAAACAATTAGTTATCTATATTCTTTAAAAATTCCCTTGTCTATCAATATGTTCCCTCGTGTTCTCAGGTGGATGCTGCTGACGCTGAGATGGTCGAACTCGTCGAAATGGAAATCCGAGAGCTCATGACTGAGATGGGCTTTGATGGAGAAAAGATCCCAGTTGTCAAAGGAAGTGCTCTCTCTGCTTTGGAAGGCAAGAATCCTGAAATCGGAAGCGAGGCCATATTGAAGCTCTTGGAACATGTCGATGGTTATGTACCCGTGCCCGTTCGTGATCTGGACAAACCCTTCCTCTTACCGGTAGAAGGAACCTACTCCATTCCTGGTAGAGGAACTGTCGTCACGGGTCGCTTGGAACGTGGAAAACTGAAGAAGGGCACGGAAGTTGAATTCATAGGATACAACAAACAGTTAAAGACTACATGCACTGGTATAGAGATGTTCCACAAAATTCTGGAGACAGCCGAAGCTGGTGATCAGTTGGGTGCTTTGATCAAGGGTGTCAAGCGAGACGACGTCAGAAGAGGAATGATCATGGCTAAGCCGGGAACCGTGAAGGCTTACGATCATGTCGAGGCTCAAGCCTACATTCTAACCACCGAGGAAGGTGGACGAAAAAAACCAGTTCCGGATCTCATCCAACTTCAAATGTACAGCAAGACCTGGGATTGTCCTGCCCAAGTTACTGTTCCAGGAAAGAACTTGGCTATGCCTGGTGAAGACGCAAAGTAAGTTTGCACCGATGATATCACGGTCTTCGTCAAGTAAAAATATTTTTTTTAATTTGTTCACCTCTTCTTCAGATTGGACCTGAAACTACACAAAACTATGGTATGTGAGAAAGGACAGCGTTTCACGTTGAGGGACGGTACCGTGACAGTTGGCACTGGTGTCATCACTAATCTCCTTCCTGCTCTCAATGAAACTGATAAAATGCTGCTGACTGAAGGTAAAAAGGGTCTTAGGAAACTGGAGAGGAAACAGCAGAAGAGTTAAAGATGTAAATAAATATTTTGCGTAACCAAACGTCAACTTTGCTACTTAGAATACCTGTATTGTAGCTATCATCAGTTATATAATGAAACCAACCAAATTATTTTGAATTAAAAAAAAAATGTCAAATGTTTCATTCAAACTATTAAATCATCAAACAATTTAAGCACATTCCTGTGGAAAAAAGTAAAAAAAAACTGTTGACATTTTTTTAGTTTCATCAAGTTTGCTATTTGTTTAAGAATATTATGTAGGTTTTATAGACGTACTCTAAACGTTTTAAGTTTAAATATTTTCATCAGAAAATGAAATGTCAGAATGTCAATTCCACATTTCATTTTATTAATAAGTTAAAAATGTATAAAATTTGAATTAGACACCGAGTGTTTTGTTATACAAACGAAAAATTCGTGTTTTATTAAAATAAAAGACTTTACTAATAAATGCAAAAATCTTGGTATGCTAATTCTCTCCTATGACAATAATTGACAGGTGAATTAAATAAAATATAAATAGCTTTGTTTCTTATTTATTGAATTCAGACAACATTACAATCTGTTCAAGGTAATCTTTCAATCAGTCATCCACGAAGAAAAAGAATCTATTCCATTATACTCGCCTCAATCACGTCGATCTTACATTCATTGAAACAAAATTTCAGTTAACACGTTACATAGAAATCCTAATATTCACACACACGCACTTTACGATTCTTTATTTTACCTTTAATGAGATGATCTCGAAACAACTTGCATCAATAATCTTATTAAGAAACAAGGCTATGTTGTACAAAAAGCTTCTATTTTATAATTTAAAGTGAGACAAATCATACAATTCACTGATGCTTATAAAAATAGTAAACAGTCCCTTGGTTTGAAACGATCAGGCGCAGCGTATTGTGAACTGCATCATGCTCATTTAGACGGTATTTTTTACATAGAACAAAACATTGCAGCACTGAAGAGTAATATATAAGTACTCTCGAGACTGATCGATCAATTAAATTCAATATGCGATGTTCGCATTAAAAAATTTCATTAATTATCAAATGTCTTAAGGCGTTTCAATTTAAATAGACATCACTTGGGATTTCATTTGTAATAGGTGGCAAGTTTTAAACAAAAGACAATTCCAAACAATAAAATAGGTTGCCTGAGGTATGCTGTAACTTTTAAACACAAGTCGACAATTTTTTTTCCTGCAATTTTAAATTTCTCAAATTTTGCTGCAAGTTACTTCATGGAAGTGCAATTATGATTTTTCTTCAAATTTGCGCGTCAATACCCGTGACTGTTTGACAAAACCCACCAAGTATCGCGAAAATTTGAATATAAATATTTAAGGTTGAGGTACCTAATTTAAAGTTTTGCAGAAAAAAATTCGACCCGATTAAAGACAAAAACGCGTTAACATGCGCAAATGACGCATGCTTGTGTAATAGGCCCTGCCTTTGCACTTGGAAAATAACTAAAGGTCTTCGTCGTCTTCAGGAAGTGCCGTCTCCTGAGCCTCTTTGAGATCCTTTTCGATTTGTTGCTGCCATTGTGGGTCCATTGTGACTTCTGGTGGAAGAAGAGCTGGCATGGCAACAAACTCCAAATTGGGATCACCGATGAGCTTGCGCGCAAGCCAGAGGAAAGGCTTCTCAAAGTTGTAGTTACTCTTCGCACTGATGTCGTAATACTGTAATAATCAAAACCACAGCGTCTATCAGTATACATAACGACTAGTGAAAAATGAACGGATGTTGAGCGCAGACAATTTTTCAGATTAGAGGGACAGATAAATGTCATCAAGTATACTATTTAAGAAATCTGAATCATCACCAAAATGTGCCAATACAAACGAGCAATGGATCAACATTTGACGCAACAGCGATAATCACCTGCAGATTCTTCTTTCTGTGGAAGACGATGCTCTTTGCCTTGACTTTCCTGTCCTTGATATCGACTTTGTTGCCGCAGAGGACGATGGGTATGTTTTCGCAGACCCTCACCAAATCCCTGTGCCAGTTAGGAACATTTTTGTACGTCACTCTAGACGTAACATCAAACATGATGATGGCACACTGGCCCTGAATGTAGTAACCATCGCGGAGCCCACCGAATTTCTCCTGACCAGCAGTATCCCAGACGTTGAACCTGATGGGCCCTCGGTTCGTGTGGAAGATGAGCGGATGCACCTCCACTCCCAGCGTGGCTACGTACTTCTTCTCGAACTCACCCGTCAAGTGTCGCTTGACGAAGGTCGTCTTTCCGGTACCTCCGTCGCCGACCAGCACGCACTTGAAGGTGGGAACGTCGGCCTCTTGTGACATTCTCCCGGTGGTAATCTGCACTCTCTCAAGGAATGAACCGCTTCAGACTCTAAAAGTACAAGCCAGGCCGGTTAGCGTATAAGTATACAGGTTATGAGCCTATCAAGCGCGGTTTCAGGGCTACAGTTGGGAGAACGAGAGAAACGGGAGGCGCTTGATTGCACGCCGAAAATGGGAATCGCGAAACTGACGCCCGCAGAAAGCCGCGTATAACCGCGTACTGCTGGAAGAACGCCTCGGATCGCGGACGACGACTCGGCAAGGCCTTCGGAAAAGCGGAGAAATTGATTCAACGGCCTCGCTCACGAATAGTCTGACGCACTAGCAGCGGAATCTTCGCTCGGGATTCTCGAAAATTCGCGACCGCGGGATCACGCCTCGGCTGCGTGTAACGTTTGCTTTATAACCGTTCACTTGCGATACTCTATGATGGAGAGAAGCGGCGGCGGCGGTAGCAGCAGCAGCAGCAGCGACTCCTCAAATAAGTCCTACCTCAGCCGATCCGTAGAAGACGTCGTCGGGAGCACGCCGAGAACAGGAAACTTGTCGTCAGTCGTCGTCGTATGATGAGAATGAGAAACCGCGTGCCGAAATGTCCGAAAGAGCGCGGGTAGGTATCGGAGTCAATGGCGCCGAGCGGAAAAGTCGGCTGCGCCAAGCCGGGCTGTGCTTGTGCTGTGCGGGTTAAATAGCGTCGAGAGTCGGGAAATTCGTGAGGGGGCACTCGAGAGTCCGGGAAAGCGGGAAATTTGGGCGGGTTTTACTTGCCGGCTGCAACGAAAATTTCGCGGGAAGCGGCGTGGCACGTGAAAAATGGACCTGAGATACGTTACCGCTCGGCACACTAGCTCTCCTCGGGAGCACAATGGCGGGCGACGCGGGAGACAGCTCCACCCAGCGGCCCGCTCTCGGAACCTCCTTCACCGTTGAATTGCCCTCGTCCGGGTAATCCGGCCGCGTTGTCGCTTGCTCGCTTCTCGAAGTTGCGAACTTTTTGAATGTGGAAAGACGCGGAAAATTGCGATTTTCAGGATAGCAAATGCGATCTCGTTAAATTTTCCAGAGTTTTACGGGGAAACGAGTTGCAGAGGGAAAATACGCCAGCGACACCTGGCGGTCGTTGGGCCAGTGCCGTACGAAAGTAAGGGGCCGCACCCGCTATGGCGGGAAATACAAGCGTCGCGATCGTTGCTTTCGTTCCAGCACTCTTCAGTGGAGGCTGACACTGCTCTCTGGTATTCGCGATATTTTTCTCTAAAAATCGAAAAACTCTCGCCGAAGAAACTCTCTGCCATGGGAAAGCGCGGAGAACCTCCATCCGAAGCTCCACAGTCCATCTATAAGCGAAGAAAACGCGCTCCCGGCAGAGACAGCGTATAGGAAACACAGCGCGTGCGTGTGGCGCGCGTATACCTATCAAAAAGCAGCTCATCCTACTCTACGCTGCGGACGGGGGTGTCCCGAATGATGTTGACGTCACGGCGCATGCGCGTTGACTATAGGGCCAAGTGCGAGTACAGCACTGCGGCGAGAAAGAAAGAGAGAGAGAGAGAGAGATAGCATAGCAGGAGAGGCGAGTTCGCGAGCCGTATCGATTTTACGATCGTGTCGCTCGCTCTCTGTGAAACGGTGCGGTGGTGGTGTGTGCGTCCGTTTCCTTTAGTTTTTAGTGGCCGTCGCGGTGCTTCGTTCGTCTCCGTATAGCGACAAGCCCGACGTCGTCGTCGTCGTGTGTTCTCTCGCGTGTCTCTTCTGCGATAAAAGAAAAGTTGAAGCAGCGAAAGAAAGTGTGTTCATAATGTGCATGCAGGAGTAGAGCTGGCTCACGGTGAATGGGATTAGCCGCCGAGTGCACCGCTGCTGCCGCTCCTCCTCCGTCGTCGACGAGCACCTACGCTGCCACCGCTGCTGCTGCTGCTACTGACTGAGCAGAGAGCGACAACACCAAGAGATACACGCATAGAAGAAAGAAAGTGCGCGAGATAGAGGCGTCGACAGCAGAGCAGAAGAGCTGCTAGATACAACATAGCCAAGGGTCTACCTCGTCGACACTCGCCATGACCAAGGATAGATTAGCGGCCCTCGTCGCGGTGAGTACCAGCACACCTACACACCATCTTTCTTTCGACTCGGCTGTCATCATCATATTCGATTCATGCGCCTGCGAGCGAGAAAGCGAGAAACAGTAGCAGCACGCTTGTCTCTACTGACCGAGTTGGCCGCAGAGCCGCGATGAGGGGGAGGGGGGCAAGAGAGAGAGAGAGAGAGAGAGCGGCAGGTCCGGGCTGTCAAAATCGCGCGCGCGACGAAGCCACTACTGCAGCCAGAGCGGAAAACCGATAACGGCTTGACCGATTCGAATTTCCCGCGACCTTGATTCTCTCTCTATCCGCCCATCTACATGTAATAGTACACAATCTAGCTTTTCTCTCTGCTGTTGCAGCTTTTTTCCCTGATGCTGCCGCTCCGGGGTTACATAACGCGCGGGACTCTTTCGACGCCGGCAGCTAATTTTTCGCCTCCTTTTTCCCCTCGGCGCCGCGCGCCGCCGTCACGAGGTCACGAGAACTGCAGCAGCAGCACGCACTCTCCCTCTTGCGCCGATTGATGTTTTGAAAGCGCGTCTTCTGCTAGCTGCCCGCGCCCTTCTCCGCCGTCCTACAGCTCCAGCTAATATACCAGAGCGCTGCAGGGTAGACTCATCCTACGCTCGTTTTCTCTGTAATCTTTTTTTTCGTTTCGGACTAAGTGATCGAAGGTGTAGCAACAGCTGCAGCTTGTCAGTCATCATCGCGTTCCAGGATCGATCCCCAACCGAGTGCCTCTCGCTTATTCCATATGCAAAACGGCATCGATCGCCGGGTTGCATACGCGGTGAGAGAGAGAGAGGGGGGAGGGGGAGAGAGAGAGAGACGAAAGTCCGCAGAGTAGCATTCGATTAGCGGCGGCGACCAGTAGCAGAACACGGGCGGGGAGGGAAAATTGGAAATTCACAAGGCGGCGCTGCCATCAGCCGCCGCCGGTTGTTTCGCCCGCACGGATGGGATGACAGGTGTTCGCACGACGTCACCGCGATGTGTTGTTTCTTTCTTCGTTTTTATCCTATTATTTATAGGTATAATGTTTATCATCTATGAGTGGATCGCCTTGGAGAAGGAGAGAGTCGCGCGGATTTTATTTTTAACGCCGATGCCGTCACGCTTCGTTTTCCAGTCTGTTTCTTGCTGTATGTGCACGGGTTAGCCAAAGAAATTTCCGTATTACATAAGTTGAAGGAAAAAACAAGAGGGAGAGGGAGACGGCTTCGCTCAGCCTCCACTCAATTCGGTGTAATTAAAACCTGGAATTTTATACATCGCGAGAGATTAACGTGCAAAGCTCCTTACACTTCGTAAACGCGTCAAGACTTTCTTCTACATAGGTATACGTTACATCGATCGATCGCGTGTCTTTTCGACTGTCGGGCGCGAGAATCCGTACACATCAGCAGCAGACTCGACACGGTCTAAAACAGAAATACATAGAAAAAGAGAGGATAATTTACAGAAGGTCGCGTCGGGTCGCTAGCCCGTTTCTCCACACACGCACACGTCGTAGCACACGCGCGCACGCACGCACACACGCACACACACAATCGCCGAGCGTTATATACGCGGCCAAGGACGAGGTCGTGTCTGCTGCTACAGCTACTGCAGTTTCGCTACTGCTTATTTTTCTGCGCCGAAAATCCGAGAGTTAAAAAAGAGAAAAACATGTAAAAAAATACAGCTTCTATGGTCAATGGTACGGGCGTGGCGTCTACTCTATACAACTCGTATACGCACACGTGCGGCGCTGATGGCTGTACAGTCGACAGCTGGATTATAATTATATGGGCACACGCAGTCAGATAGGAATACCTTCTCGTGATGCAAGCAAAGGAGTATTATTCTCTCTTTCTGTTTTTATCGTGCGTGTGTGTGAAACAAAAGACTCGTCAATGCGCCATCTCCGTCATCACCCTATGACAATTACTTTATCCGCTGAATTCCCGTCCTCGCAACGACTATGACAATGACAGTACACGCACTTCATCCTATTTTCATTCCTCCCGGCAATTTCTGTATATACAAGACGTGTATATAGCGTGTAATCCGTCGTGCATGGCGAGCGAAACGCCACGCTGTGAGGTGTGTGTGTGTGTGTGACTCATTCTCCGACTCTGGCATTTATGTATATTTTCATTTTGATTCCGAGATTTGAATAATCGATGGTACTTTCTCTTCCGGCCTTTTTATTTATTGAAACTCTTTGCTTTCACTATAATGCTTCTTCATTTATATTAGTACGACGATGAAAGGAAAAATAAGAGACGCTTTGCTTTATGCGCGCGACACGAGGTTCATTGATAAAGCTGCGTGTGTATATATGCGAGACCCGCATATATACAATAAACCTTATATTATCTGATTGCTTATTTTTCCCATGTTAATTTCCCGTGAGACAACTTAACCTGCCCGGCAAATAATAAGTAAACGCAAGGCTGTTCAATTGTTCATGTTCGGGATGGCCTATGGACTAATAGTATAGGTCTGGTAGGTGCAGTGCTCTAAAAAAATTGTTTCATTCAGACCCAGAAAACTTTGTATATTATGTAAATGCAAATGCTGTCCAGCCAATGATTCAGTTCTTGTATCTTGTTATATGTATAGCGTCATATTTATTTTCAAGCGTGAGCGCTTATTATTCCCGCGACAGCTATAATGAATCACCCAGCGATCAGTCGCGGGAAACAATAAAATCAATGATAAGGATGTGTGTATTTTGTCATCGATAAAGCAAAAAACATTCTCTGCTAATAAAAAAACAGTGTTGGTAGCTGTATCTGTCGTGTGCGTGCGTGTGTGTGTGTGATTTTGTCGAACGCACCGAGACTATATCTCGCGCGGTTAATCGATTAAGCACGCGCCGCTCATTAATGGATCGGTTATAGATATTCTCGTTTCATTGCTATAGGCATTGGATACATTTGCCAAGCATGTATTATCGATACGCAAGAAAGGTTTTTTTTCTACAGCTGATGAATTTATGCTCGAACTCGTATTTCGTTCTAATTTTTTTAGTCTGTGAAATGTGAAATCAGTTCGTTTCACATACACGAGAATATAAGTTAAACAAACAGATTTATTTTTCGCGTTTTCGTTGCTGTCGAAATATAATTTTCGCTTCTTGACAGCTCGAATACAGGCAAGTTCAGAATTCGCATAGTATCTCGCATCGTTTCGCCTTATAATCTTAAAGCGTAAGTGCACTTTTTGCTCCAGTGTGGAACGTGTTTTAACACGGGATCGCCATGCTAATTGTTTGCAGTTTGCATTTAAGACTTGCAAACACTTACAATTGCAAAAAAAAATCATTGTTCAGATTGGAAATGCTTTGGGAAAAGCTCAAAGAGAAACTACTATCTCGATATACGAGTAAAAGAAAACACGAGAGCAAATTCACTTCGGCCAGTTTCGCACGCCCCTTAAGGTTTGCATTCGCACTGGCTGGTATGCACCGCTGTTAATCGTTTGCAAGGCGTCTCACGTAACTCGCGCGTCTATAATCCTTTCTTAAATACTAATAAGTCGCTATCCACATAGATATATGAGGAATTCCGTTAAAAAACGACATCTTTTAAATATAAAAATATATATATATATAAAGCAGAGAGAAAAAGAGAGTCAGAGAGAAACGTATACAAGAGCTCTTTTGATCCCGCATTGCTGACGGCCGAGGCTCATCTTCAGAGGCTGAAAAGGGCCCAATTAGAGATCTTTTCGCCTCGTCGCGCTTCCGTTTTGCTCTATATATAGCTGCGCAGTATACACAACAATGCAGCTTGTTCCAATTTTATCTCCCTCTCTCTCTCTCGATCTGTATAATATACGTGCCCGAAAGTCGGACACGCGACACGCACTCTCCGTTACTCAACAATGCATTTGCGCTTGTTTACGTAATTCGTCTCTTAATTCACATTACACGAATGAGCCAATGAACTACGTAAGGTTAATGAGATGCGCGTGTGTGTGAGAACTGCACCGATATACGACTTCCTCTCCGGTGAAACACGCGCCCCGAACGTAATTCCGCGTAATCGCGTTATCGCCCGCGATCTTGACCCGATAAAACGCGGCGCTATTCTCTCGTCGCCTCTCGATACGTTGCTGTAAGCTCATGCTTCGACAGCACGATTCCCGTTCTCTCTCTCTCTCTGTCTGTCTGTCTCTCTCTTTCTACCTCCCAAGCAAGTGCATGACATAGTGTATATACAGATACGTCGGAGGAAGGAAGAAGGATCGCTTTATAGCCGAGTTTTTTATTTTTCATGTTAAATAAGTCGGTGTTGTTAGATTAGCTAAATGAGCTGGTCACGAGATCGACAATTGATATATACTGACGTCACTTGCTGCAATTGATGATATCATAGAATCCAATAATCAATTCTAGAAACAGCTAGTATCGGCTGCCCTGTGATGGGAACACGGAAAAATGCAACTTTTTCAATGGTTGAACTATGACAATGGACTACACAACCTGCATTTCATCTTTCGATACACGATCCAAATATAAAGCAGCTATATTTTCTGATTAAAAAATCGAGCTCACGCAAATAATCTACCGCGGGCGAACACTATTCCAGCTATTAGAATCGGAAAAATGTATATTTACCCTTTCAGACCGATGTGGAAATTAAAGAAAAAGGAAGTCAATGTAGATGCAGCTTTTTTCATTTTGAATGCACAGCCTAAAAATAGTATAGAATCTTTATAATTATAATAATAACAAGCCCCAGCTGTAATCGAATACGTCGCTCTACATTTCGTCTCACTCGTGTCGGAGAAGACGTCTATAACAAAATTTTCAGAGCTGCATTTTTCAATCATTAAAATGCCTCGGTGCCGCTTTAAATGTAGGTTAACGAGCGTATTACTTTGCTCTCCTTCCTCCCCCGCCTCCTCTCTCTTTCGCTCGCACTATATATATATTCATATACACACGCACGCGCGCGAACAAAATCTGAGGAGAAATCAATTACGAAGTGAAGTTTGTAGCGACGAAAAATGAAAAGAAAAAATGGGAGAATTCGCGTGTATACACGTTTTCCAGCAGCAGCAGCAGCAGCAGCGTTGTATTACTCCAGCAAGCGCCTCTCTGAACGAGAGAGCACTTAAGCAATTAATGGGTCAGGGCGCATACAATATCTCTCGACGGCGTGTATAGTCTCTCGTTGCCCTGCAGCTTCTTCTCTTATCTCTGAGATATTGAATGCAGATCCAATTAGACTCTGCTGCTTAATGCTACCCGCTACTCTTTGATGCGTAATAGTGGGCTACACGTCTGCAAAAATTTTAATATAGCTCTTTACACAAGCCATTTGTATTTTTTGTACCTACTTATTCTATACGTATACTAATGATAATTTTTCAATTTTCAGGCCCAGTCAGACGATGACGACGTGGCGGACGAGGTGTCCGTCAATATGGGCGGGACGGATGATTTCATGACAGAATTCTTCGCGGAGGTACGTGTGTACAAGAATCTACCTACCTATTCAATGCTTTGAAAACACGCAGCAGAAAAATCTGCATCAGCGTTAACATCAGACGAACAAAGAAACGTCGCAAAGTTTGAAAAATCAATGCCGGAAAAAGAGCAACGGCGGCTGCAGTAACAGCGTTCAAAGTTTGCGCGTTATTTTTAACGACTCGTGTCCACATTTGCACAAAGCCATTTATTTCCCATCTGAAAGTTCGCGAGAACGAAAACAGCCGCTTGCGCGCGGCGTCTACAACGAATGAAAAATTTATTCGGCTCTCCATAGTTTTAATTTCCCTTCCGAGTAGCAGTCGTCGTTCGTCGTCGTCCCCAAACTGGGTTTTGATGCAGCGCGCGCGCGCGCGCGCGACAAAAGCCGGGGGTTCATTTTGGTCGAGGCGCGCTGATAATGGAAAGTGGGTTAAATCGTTTCCCGCGCAAAGGAGTGAGAGAAAGATCGAAGCCTCGTTCGAACCTCATTGTGTACATATACCGCTGCAGGCGCGCGTGCACAATAAAAAGCAGGAGTTGGATATATACATATTATAACGTTGTGTATATTAGGGATGGGAATTCATAAATTGATAGGCCTTATTGCAGCGTTTCGATGACACAGCAAGTTTATATTCGATAATAGGCTTATATTTCGTGTACAAAATATTGTACTCTGGTAAAATCGAAAAGCATCGTACGTGTTTCGTTACATAATCATATACTCTGACGCAGTGACGCATAAGTGTGATGATAAATCAGCGTCGTCGGAGCGTAAGAGATTACGAGATGCTGCAATTACATGTAGCGGCGCTGGTTCCACCTCCGCCGCCTGGGAGAGTGTGCCTTTTGACGACGACGACGCTGCAGGACTCTGATTAGCGTGCTATTGAGGAAATTGAGCTTGCAGTTTCGTTCAACTAAACTTCGTGCCGTCGGCTTTTACTTATTTTTCGTTTTTCGATCACGAGTTTCACAAGCCATCGGAATTTTCTAATATTCACGTTTCTCTGATTGTCCAGAGCATCGATTAATGATTTCTACTTCTGTACGCGCGAGCGCGCTCGTAATTACCTATAATAGCTGGACCCGCGCCAGTCGCGCTGATTTACGCATCATGCAGCAGGGCTTCTATTCAGGAGATTCCGTCGCAGACAGAATAATGGCTAATGACGGCCGGCGCCTTTTGTGCCGCTTCTTCAATTAGCTCCAGTTTTTTGTTTCGTCGTGGGCACGCTGGAAATTCCAACGGCAAGAGTCAGGCCTTGTTAACTGACGCTGATGTCTGATGTGATGCGTCAACCGTGAAGTAACCGTTTCGATGTTATTGATACGTATACCGGAAAGAAGATGGGAATTTGGAATTTGAAACCGAAATTTAAGATAACTTCAAAGTTGTTTGCATCGGCTGGGACACCCCCCCCCCTACACGTCTGCACTAATCGCAGCAAGGAGTGTAAATATGCATACAGCATGTCCTACGCTATTCGAATCAATCCTCGACGTGCAGAAATACGATGGAAAAGGGATATCGGCTCCAATTGCGTAATGAGTCGTCGGTCCATTCATTGAGAGAGAGGAGAGAGAAAAGATTCATTAGAGAATGATCGGGGTTAACGAGCGACCCGAATTTCCAGCTCAACACAATGGTCTTATGAGACTTCGTAATAATTATGTACCCGCAGAACGTCAGTTTGCGAAGACTATTACAAAGCAGCATACTATAGAGCTATATGTGATTCGTAGCTATATATATATATTTTTACGCTGTGTCCAAGATACGAATCTCACTTCCGTCAAAGAGTGCGCGATCCGGTTAGGGTGTAATTGCGCGCGACAATCCAGTAGGCGGTGGCCGAGATCGGAGCAAACTCTGGCACGCTGCCACCTCGTTATAGAGCGCGCGGCCGCGCACTTACATGCAGCTGTCCTATACACATAATTCCTTTGTGCTGGGCGTATAACACATGCAGCCTAGCTTCGATATATAGTCTCGGGTATAGGAGAAACACAGCCGTGGGTACAGCCAAGGCGGAGAAGACGCCTTGGCCGCGACGAAGCCGAAGAAAGCCGAGGCGAAGCTGGAGATACTGGCTGCGGATGAGGATCATCGATGTGATCAGCTGCCACTGAGGTTTCTCGGCATCAGCAGGATCCAGGAAACTCCTGGGGCTTGACGAGGAATGACTTGCCCTTCGTCAGGATGATCTCCATGTAGAAGAGGATGTTAAACAGGCCGCACATCTGCGGGAAGCCGAAGAGGATTATGACAAGGATCATGGCTTTCTGGATCAGGTCCTGTTCGCCTCGGTACCAGGCGATGGACTTGCGCGCACCAGCTGTGTCCTTTCTCTTCACCAAATAGTAAGTAGCATCTGATGGCGCTAGATATGGTCATTGGCAGATAGGTTTCGCAGATGGTACCGATGCTGGGCGTCGACACTTGGCCCAGGAGCAAAGCAAAACAGCCATAGGCCATGCCAAAGCCACTCCGCCGAATTGCCGATCATCGTGAAGATCCAGGAGACGCTGATGGGACAAAAGACGAAGAAGATGGTCTTCTTACTGTCGACGTACTCGATGAGGATAGGAACGAGGATCGCGCCCACGAATCGGCCGAGATTCAGACACGACGCCACCCACGAAGCTTGAGCGTTGAGTCAGTCAGTCGGGCTATGTTGGCTGACGTCCAACCAGCCATTGTACCAGTCTGCAGCATTAGCAGCAATACGAGAAAATGAAGCTGATGTGTAAGACACGTATAACTATATACCTACCTCAGACGATCATTATTTTATTTCTACGATTCTGAAGTATACCTACCTCCATCTGTTGCGATCTATTGCGTATATGATCTGCGACTCGGTTTGACTGGCTGGCTGATCGAGTTGACCATGATCTTCAAAACAGCGGCAAACCCTTTCGAATATATCGAGCAACTAAGCTCGCGTTGCGTTTCCCGCCAGCTCACCACTCTACGCTAGATCGCTAGATCAAATTATCGATAAGATATGAAGCAAAATGTATGCGTGCAAAATTACAAATGTCTTGCTTGTCAAAGATCAAACAGGCCTTTGAATAAAGCCATCTTCTCATACAAACTTGATGTTCTTAGCGTCTCGTTTTACTAGAGCAAATATTGCTCTATAACGACTGTTGTTCGAGCTTGCTTATGTTACGAAACAAAAAACACGTTGTCTGCAACTGACTTTTACGTAAGTAAACAGTTTTTGGCAATATAAAATCGAATCTCATGATCATCGATTTTATTAGGATCGATCCCCATATACGCATTAATAGGTGTCATTAATGGCTGATTTTGCATCAGCTAATTTGCGTAGACTCTGGAGCTATAAGATATAAGGATCTCGAGGATCTATTTTGGGAATTTAAAATTCCAATACGCCCTCTGGCGCTTCCATCTTTGGTATATTAATATCCATAATATAATTTGGGCAAGCGCTCGAAAATCTTGATCTCGATTTCGAAGAGCGATGTTCAAGTCGAAAATAGGAATAAACAAAAGCAAAACATCGGCGCACGACAGCGCGCCTTATTTTCCTAGTATATACCTAAAATTTCTTAAGTTCAGGTCTGCAGTGTCCGTTGATATATAATTGTCGGACATTATTACGAAAGAGTAAATCGATCGATGCGACGAATATTAATGCTTTCTAGCTAACGTCGTCTACATATCCCGGCTCTCCAATCTTCCGATTCTCGAACGAGTTTAATTTCGTTGGAGAGTCGTGAATCGTCTTTACGGAGACTATAAATTCAACCTCTCTTCCGGAATTTAACGTCTCCTTAGGCGGCGGCGAGACTGTCTTTCAACTGTCTTTTTTAGGGGTGTGGGATAACGAGTCGTCGCTGAAAAATTTTCTATGCTAGCTAGCGGGGAACTCGTAAATATTACAATCTCATCTCGCCCGTGGATATATCGTTACGACAAAGCTAGCAATTAGGTGCGGGCTCTTGAATATTCGTAGATAATAGTTGAAAATCCCGACAGGTGTCGCCACCACGTTATATATGGATATCCTGATGTATAATTAAGTTTCGTACAAGTA
Organism: Cecidostiba fungosa; assembly: GCA_900474305.1. NCBI lineage: Eukaryota > Metazoa > Arthropoda > Insecta > Hymenoptera > Pteromalidae > Cecidostiba > Cecidostiba fungosa. Next base: position 276 of record UCOJ01000450.1, on the reverse strand, counting down.
CGTTGAAAAAAAAAGTCGAAGGAAAATTTTAATAACGAGCATTATTTTTCCAGGTGGAAGAGATACGAGAGATGATAGATAAGATCCAGACGAACGTCGAGGAGGTGAAGAAAAAGCACAGCGCCATCCTATCCGCGCCCCAGACCGATGAGAGTGAGTCCTATATATATTTATATATAATACTCGCCTCTTTTATTATATACATCGCGACTTTATTGCCAATTAGCGCGATATAGGCGCCGACGTACGGAAAAGCGATATATAAATATATATATA
>UCOJ01000449.1:0-103895 GCA_900474305.1 Cecidostiba fungosa | reverse complement strand
TCGGCGGATAATGTGATTACGAGAGTTAAGGACACGCCTGGGATTTTTTTTTTGTACGGGTAATCGTATTGATGAGTGTATTTGGGTTACGATGATGAACGATTTTATTTCACAAGTGTGCTACGGATTTATTAAAGGAGATTATCACTCTGCTCGCATGATTTCAGTTGAATGATAACAATCTTGGCTTTGCTATGCTTCTAGAATTGCAACTGAACAATCTTCACTTTGCATTTCAGTTATAATTAAAATTAATGTTCTCTTATCGCGTTAGTATATACGAGAGTAAAAAATTTTTCATTCAATTCGAAGAAAATTTTGATTGGACGCTCGTGCCTAACTGTATAATACGTAGAAGCTTATTAAATTCACCTGTTGAGATTACTTTGCATTTAAATATGCGCGATAATCTTCAATAGATATAGAACGTAAAAGTTACTTTCATTCGTATAATAGGCCCACGATGCTATTTTTGTTTCTTTTTAGTGAATTATGTAAATTTCAGCATACTTTCCCCTCAGGACCGATCGTTAACCTGAAATATTTAATAAAAGTGTTGCATAATCCACTTATTAAATCACGAATTACTCAATTTCTAACGCAGTCTTGCATCTGTGTCTAAAGTTTATGAATAAACAAGCCAGCAACTACTACCCGGCGAATCGAAATTAGATATACCAATCAATATAAATTCTGGAGTATAATCTTATCTCATACGGATAATCCGCGATTCCAATAAAAACGTCGCAAAAATGTTTGCAACGCAATCCCTCCCGACAATCGATCTAATTTCAATAGCGAAGATTCAATCGTTCGCAAAATCGATTCTCGGTATGTTAATCCTTCGAACGCGGAAAGCACTCGAAACTCGAGCCGACGCGGAAAGGAAAAACAAAAATATACGTGTGATGATGTAAGAAGATCCGTTGCGACAAAACGGATTACGCGACGACGGGAAATAATTCGCATTCATCGGCGTCGAGAAAGGCTTATTATATACAGACACACACACACACACACACACACACGCCACATATGTATGGGATCGATCGATAACAATCGCGAGAGGGAAGCCTTATCGGCGCGATACATCGCCGATTATTTCTATGTCTCCGGAGGCAGCTTTTTCTCTTTTACTCTCGCGGTGTGTGTCGATAATTCGCGAGTGTTGCTCTCGTTTTTTGCGGGAAGTGCAAATGGCGCGATTGTGCGACGCCGGTGTGGGGAAAAAATCGAGTGAGAGGACTGATAGTGGAAAGCAGGTGCGCGGAATATAGGTGACATAGAATGTATAGGAGGAGAATAAATGTACGCAGTTATATAGTTGTATACGTATATCTATTTTTAGAGGTGAACTCAACAACGCGATTTTTTTCATGTAGAAACTTTGTTTAATTATTGAAAACCTGGTCTACATTGCCTGACTTTTTAATGAAGCAATGCAATCGCAGCTACCCTGATTCAGTTAATCTTGATTTAATGATTAGCAATATGCTAGAAATCGTAGACTTATATTTAAAAAAAAAATTCGTAACGTATTTTTATGCGTTTCCAATTATACGCGTATTACACAAATCGAGTAATTTGCCCTCTTTCAAACACTTACATTTAATGCCCGGAAAAACGGCGCACTTTTTTTTCAAATAATAATCCCATTAAACCGTAAGAAAACACGCCAAATGACACAGTGCAGCGAAATTGCCGCGGCACAATTTGGCCAAATTTTCGCAGAACCGAATCTTTCGAAACGGCATTTATAGAAAAGGCATTCGCGCCTGGATAATAAAATAAAAACGTCGAACATCTAAATTCCCTACCATTTACCGCCCGACAACAGCAACAACAACAACAGCAACAACTCTATTAATCCTTTCACACAATCAAACAAGCGCGTGTCTTCCGACACATGTAAGTAAAGGAAAAAAATGCCCCGATATAATCGTAATCGGCCCGAAACAATTACCTGTTCGATAAGACGTCAAGTGTGTTCTCTCTCGCTATCTGCCGCCAAAAGTAAATCGAGCGTGTAATATTTCGTGCACACATAAGCTCCTCGGAGATTTAGTTTCAATTAGAAAATTGCCAGGTTCCGATAAGATAATATACACTGCGCGAATTTATCGAGAACTGAGTCACGTGTAGTGCAGTTTTATGGGATGTCTTTGTATCGCGGGAAATGGAAAAACTTGGTGTAAGCTGCGAATTATCGATAAGTAACTCAACGATTGTGTGATGTGTCGTCTTATCGTGTATTATATATAGACTCGACTCAGTGTTACGGTCCATCAATAAATTGATTCGTACGAGTAGATATATAGCGAGCATCCTTCACATTGAGCCACAAGTATCATAATTCTTTCATTCACACCAGTGTGACTTTCATTGACGCCGGCAATAAGCATTTCATTTACAATTTCTATCAAACGATCTGGTCTGACGAAAAGCCATTATCGTGCGTCACAATACAAATTTTCCTATCGAACATTTTGACTAATGGAATGCGTTCAATTATGTCACGGGACCTTATATATCATAACAACAACGCACTTGATCACATTAGTCGTTCGTAAATATCAAAGGTATTGTACGAGGCTCTCGATTAGATTATCGGAATTAAAAGCCGATCTTTTTTACGTCATATATTAATACAAGCGCGCGTGCGGCGGCCCGAATTGATTTAACAGCGCAGCACTTTTGCGACACAGAAAAAAAAATCGCGACTGTCGCATCCAGCAGCAACAACAACAAAACAAACTTGGCCTTGGCGACTCACCTTATAGCTATTCAGAACCACCTCAGTCCCATGATCATCAGCTCTCTCGCAGAAAAAAAAGGGAATCGAAAGGAGGTACGAGTATGTATCAACAAAAATTCCCACTTCACACACCGATATATACTCCACTTCTGAGCGAATATAACAGTACACGAGTAAGAGTATACAATTTCCGTCTCTCGACGACACTCTCAGAGAAGAACAAAGTTCCTCCAAACACAGTGACAGTCGACCTTGACAACAGTCCAACCACCCAAGAGTCTGGTCTCGCGAAGGAAGCAACAAAACTGTGAAAAACAAAGGTAAAATAACTACGCGAAGTAAAGTATACAGCGTATAGTATGTGTGTATATAACGAAGGACGACTGCAACGGCGGCCAACAGTCCCGGCGAACTGTCGGCACTCGACTGGCGGCGCAATGTATAACGGGCTGCTGCTGCTGCTGCTACTCGCGCCGCCACCGCCACTCTCCTCTCTCTCTTTCTTGTTCCGCACCTGGGGACACGAACGCCGAGCCTCGGCCGGCTCCGTAACCGCTCGGGCGGCGTAATGTGTCGCGTTAAGGCGAAAACACGTGTCGGTGTGTGTATGTGTGTGTATGGGAGACAGAAGTGAGGTTAGGTGAGTGGAGAATGATGGTTTTTACCTGGGATGGATTCTCCACTGTGGTGTTTTTTTTCCTGTTTTTTGGAGGGATCGCAGGGGCTTTTTGTTTGAGTTTCGAGAAGTGCAGGAGAGGGTCTACTGTTGTCGCGAGGCTTTTATATTGCAGAACTTTATTTTAGATTTGGTGAAGATTTTGATAGTTGGAGTCGTTTATCAGATTTAGTTGGACAATACTTTGCTATTAGTCGATGTGTTTGAAGAAATCCACTTAAATATTTTAAATTTATTTTAGCTCAGATACTGTGACGTACAGAATAGTTCATCATTTATATAAAGAAAATAAAAATATATTAAATATGAAAAGACTAAATTTGTGTGCATTAAAATACACGGAACGAACTTTCAACTGCGTATACTTTACAATAAAGATCCCGACAATACAATGACATTGAAGGTTCAAAAGCATCTCCGAGAAAAAAAGTCAACGAGGAAAGAAAAGTCCCGAAAAATTAACCACTTGACGAATTCTTTGGCGAGTCAAGTACCCCAGTAAGCGAGACTTCGATCCGGCCATTCATCCGTCGCGGATCTTGTGTTCGCTAATTTCTATTCGCGCAGTCGCCCGACAATGCGCGCAACGGCTGTTTGGCTCAGCTTCTCTCGAGAGAGAGAGAGAGATCGTTATTCCTTATAGCGCAACACGACATTGACTGCCGCGGCGTAACCTTCCGTGAAGAAATTAATAATATAAAAAGAGCTGGATTAAAAGAGCCGAGATGCCGTTAGTTTCGTTTGAATTTACACTTGTGTATACCTTGTATGAGAGTCTGATACTCGATTACAGTGTATATTTAACGTTACTTTAATATTATTTTTTTTTTCAAAATTAGAAAGCACGGATACAACGTGCTTTTCGTGTGGGTTTTGGCATAACCTTATAATCTGAACGTTTATTTGAATATTAAGGCTGTGTCGAAGTGATGGTATATAATATTATTTTTAAAAAGCTGCCAAATCATCTGACACAGTTATTTCTGCAACGGTCATTGAAAAGGCATATACAAGCACGTTGTTTACGGAGGTGTCCCGATCAGATTTCAAAGGCGGTAGCGAATGACAATTTCTCACTTTCATCGCTCATCAAGTTACGTCTCCTCCTCGACTGCAACCTACTGTTTCCAGATAAAAACTACACAAATGGAGCGCGACCAGCCGAAAATAATTTTTTTCTTTTGATTTTTATCAATCAAAAAATGCAAGAAAACTACCGATCAACACTTTAGCAGCAAAGAACGACGGTAAAACGCGCGCATAGGCCAACTTTCATACCACCAAATGATAGTATTTCGCCAACTTAACGACGTGGCGCAAAAAACGATAGCTGCTGCTGCATCGACGACGTGCGCGCGCCTACGAAATCGCAAAAATTCAAAGTCGTTACAGTTGTTGCACCGGACGCAAATTATTACCACCACGACACGGCGGCGGGGATAAGCATCGATGATGCTCGGTGAAGCATAGAAAGAAATTCAGCCGAACGTGAGCTTAACGAGGGCATGCATAACTCGGATAGTATAAGTAGTCTCTACTGGTGTGGTATATATTAGTCTTTAAAATTTTGTGCCAGATATAGCAACGAGAGAATAAGTCGAGCATACACACATTGTATTTAAATACGAAAAAGGAGGATCGTTAATTTCTATCGGAGATTTTTTGAAACGAGATGAGAGCTAAGGGGGTCAGATGATTTTGGAATACAATATGGTTCGAGCTTGCTGTGGCATTGTTTTAAGGAGTACCGAAGTAGTGTGAGAGTTTCGTGCTGCTTGTAATGATAAATTATGCGTTTTGGTGGCACATATTTTTTCGTCAAGTTAGTTTCTCCAGTCTTTCTACTTTCAATTATTATACTGCAAGTTGAATCAGAACTAAAATTTTACAACCTTTCCGACGACGAAACGATTTCGAACGCAATTTGGCGGTTAGAAAATTTGAATTCAAATCCAAGAACACAACGTATATTCCAATTTTTCTCTTCAGCAGTCTGGACAATTCGTATAATCAAAGCCACAATGTGTGTAACACACTCTTTCATGTGGGCGCAATCTGCGCGGATATAGCGGTACCTCGCGGTACTTTTCTCTCGAATCTCGAAAAGACACTTTATCCCCAGATCATCGTTAGCTGTGTGTGCTCAAGATAGCCGCATAATCGCAAACACGTCAAACGGTTATTTCAAAATGTGTCTCACAAGAGCCGTTCTCGATTATACGAATAGATCGGCCTTACGTTTATAATATAAAATAAATACAATTGCCTGGATACACCGGAACACAGAACCACGGCCACTTTGATATTAATTTATACAAAAGCAATAACAGTTGAATCCGGGCCTTTCTCCTTCTTCCGGAGGCTTCAAACTGCTCTTTTCCTCTGTGCTTTTCCGCACGATTACGCGGACATATGCTCGCGCTACTTACTTCCTACTGCGCACACGAATTACACGTGTATATGTGCTTCGAGGCGCTTGAGCGTGATGCGTAAGGAAGGTATGCGATGTGTTTTGCGTTTTTCTGGGTGGGGATTTGAAGGAAGGAAGAAAGGAAGCTAATGATGGGTTTGTTTTGAGGAGAGGATGATGTGGAAGTCGAGGAAGACGTCGAAGGAGATTCGAGGAAAAAGAATTGTGGGTAGTGTTATACACGCGGAATGTGATTGATTTTAAGAGTTTAATTATGTTACTAATGTTTAAAATCGCAGCGATTTTATTTTTAAGATCGAAATCAAATTTATAATTCAAAGAAGACATTTAAGAACGATTCCAAGATTTAACCCATAGCTAATCGGAGATACGAAGATATAGACCGTAAAGATAAAACCGTCAACGTACGTATAGGAAACTTTTGTCATTGATCGCCAACAAAACACGAAATTAAAAGAAATAACAGCCGTAGTATCGCATCTATTTTTGCCATATCTTATCAAGATAATGCTTTACATTTCCATCGATTTCCACGTACTAAGTATATACACCACCTCTTCCCTCAACATCGAATCATCATCATCTATCTTCATATGCATCACCTATATTTCCCAAATTCCAATATATTGATAAATTACTTTACCAACGGATAAAATCAACGTCTTCGTTGCCGTCGTCGCTATCGCGAGCTGCGCATGAGTCACTTGTCGAGGGAAAATCGCGCGAGATATTCTCCCGCGCGAGCAGCTGATAATGCAAGATGATAAGTAAATTCAACAGCTATACACAGGTGCGTTCTTTAGCCTTATCGCATCAGCGCGAAATGATGACGCTTCTTGCCTTTTAGCGATCTCAAGTGAAGCGCGAACAGGCGCCTGTACTCTTGTTTTACTCATTTTTTTTTTCAAACAGAGAATGATATCGATGTGAAGAGTTGATATGCATAAATGAGTCCAATTCAATCTATTTCTAAACGAAAAGAAGCATTAGATCGTTTAAAATATTAAATCTAATAATATTCTGCTTCATATTCACCTCCAGCTGATACTATAAATATCGATTCCGAAGAGCTACCACAATCTATATCCTGCTATAGAGCGGCAGTATAATATCCCCTGCACACCCACCTTCCATTATGAACGATTTGAATTCATTATTCTCCAATGAAGTGCATTGTTTCTTCCTGAACATTTCCCGGAACAGGCCAATTTCCTATTTAATTGGAATAATATGAATTTTGCATAATACGCATAGTCAGCAAAACTGATCGTCGCAAAAGGTGTGCGAATATCGTTATAATCGTCCATTAATCAATCCCCGACAATAGGCCTTCAAGTATGAGGCGATTTTTTTCCCTAGGCAATAACGTTCTATTACTGCACGATGACTCCAAACGTTCTCGCTAATTCTCTCCAACAATTACAGCATAACTTTGTAGCTCAAATCTAACGTTTCTAAAACTGCTTGCGATCTACCCACGATATATCGCACAAGTGCCAACGTACCTACGCATCACGACGACGAACCGTTTGTTTTGCTTTTATACAGAACTACTACTACTACAGCGAGTGTCTATAGAGGATCTCGTTCTTTGAATTTAAAGTTCGTTTTAGCGCGTACGTACATCTGTCGTCCTACCGGTCTTTCGTGTTTACATCCTCTTTCTCTCCGCGAGACGACGACTACTTATACGACGACGACGACGACGACGACGACGACCATAAGTCGCGCGAGCTCACGCGATTGTTGTAGGCATTGTAGGTAGGTATATGTATAAGTATATACGTGCTCGTCTCTCTCTCGGCTTGTACTTGCTATGGGGTCGACGCCGATCGAAGCGTGTACGAGTGTACGTGAGTATATACCTATCTCTCCGGCAGTTTGGGGTTTCGTGGTGGGCTTCGTTTCATTGAGGAATATTTTCAAGGATTTAAGAGCTGTGAGAAAGCAGATTTTTACTTTTTGCACGTTGTACAGTTTCGTCAAGAAGTATATGTATACCTATATTTCAACTGAAGTACGTACGAAAGCATATATAATTATTCGATATACGTATACGAAAATAGAAATATTTAAATAATTCTGTTATTCGTCGTGCATGGTATTAAATATAAAACTACACTTATAGACTGCAATTATCAAGTTTGAATCCACAAATTCAGTTTATAATACTCTCCCTCGTGGCTTTGCCGTATCGATTGAGCCTTGTGACTCACTGCCAGGGGTATATAAGAACAATCGTTCCTGACAATATCTCCAAGATTAAAACTATACAAAACAAAATACAAATAATGCCTTTTATAAAAATAACTCTCCACAAATAAACATAAAAACTCCAGCCCCCACAAAAAAAACCATTGCGCAAACCCCTCGAAATCAATTCCCCGAATTACATAAACAATATCGATCTCTCTCCACCTGATCTCAACTCAAATAAACGTCGTTTCCCGGGAAAAAAAATTTCCATCGTCTTTTTCCCTCGCTTTTTCCTCTAAATCGCTTATCCAACAGCAGAAAATGCGAAAAATAAACTAACGGTACAGCCTCGCTTTGGAGCTTAAAAAAAAGAAAGAGATAAAGAGAGAAGCCGTGGCGGTGCCTCGCGTTTTTCCCCAGACATCGTCGCCTCAATTTCTCGCGGAGAAGCTTTACACCGGCGTCTCTAGTCTCCGGGAAGGCCGATCGATCTCTGCCATCACGCTGTATTAGGAGGGGAAAAAAGGAGAACGAGGTAAAAAGAAGGTATTAAGCGACCGCAAAAAAACGAGACTCACCGTGAGGTGCCGAAAAGTCGACGGAAGTTCAGGACCATTTTTGTTTTTTTCGAGCTGGAAGTTACCGGTGATTGCTGCTGCTGCTGCTGTTGGTGTACCGGAGCAAAAAGTCTTGAGTTAGAGGTGGGAGTGTAGAGGTGCGTGGTAATATATATATTATATATAGATTTGCATGGGGCAATGCACTCTCGCGGTTACGTAAACGCGCACTACTCGGCGGATATAATTTAATAAATTTATATACGTTATTTTTAAAAATATTTTCAATCCAAACAGTTGCAACGACAATAACAAGCCTCGTATTTATATAGTTGTCAAGTGTAAATATATCCGAACAATATCGTAAATCAAGCTCGGACGTAAATAAACATATACTACCAACTTGACTTGAGTCAACAAGTGCCTATAATAGAAAATTACAATCGGCGCGTTATTATTCGAAAGTTGAATAAGAAAATCGCGCGCAGACACGTCAAGTGTCGGCGAAATACCCGTCGTCGTCGCAGTGGATTTCTGTGAATTAGCCGGTGTTATTATAAAAACACTCGATCCAAGGAATTCCGACGATAATGAGTGACACGAAAACAATCGGCGCGCACATCTCGTCGCCTTGCATATATATACGCAGAAGATTGCGTAACATGTCGTTACGTTATTATCGCGACGATGATCGTCCCTAATATTAAAACGCACCTCTACAATACACGCATATTTACTTTTGCGGTATAAGAGGACGTTGTCACTATCGATTTTTCTTCGGAAATTTTTACGCGTCGCGAGCCTCGGTTTAAGTAGATTTTGCAAGGTGTGAACGAGGCTGTGATTAGGGACAGTGAACGACCGGACCAGTTTTCTTGCGTGTAGAGGAAAAAAGTGTTAAAACTTTTTTGTCAATCTTCCGAGATTTCTGGTCTAGTTCGCGCGGTTCGGCGGCTTTCAAATTTTCTGGCGAACGAGTGCGAGCGAATTTGGAACATAATATTTTAGCGCGAAGTTTCTACCAGCTGCACCCCACGATGAAAAATCGATAGCTCCAAGGTCCTCGCACACCACCCCTCGACCCCGAAAAATCACCTCGACTCCTTCTCCGCTTCAACACAAACACACAAAATCACTGCGTGTACTCCAACAACAAACACTTGTTAAATAAAAAAAAAAAAAAAAATGACACGGCACTAAAGAACGAAAAAACGCGCGCGTTTACGCCATTCTCCCTCGCGCGCGCGGTATACCTCGTCGACGGTCTCGGCTCAACTGAGAGAATAGAGTATATTATACACTGCACAGACACGGGAGAGATACGAGGCACGAAATTCAGGGTGCCGCGGAAGGCGCGCGTCACGCACGAGGAGCCGCCATTGACCGTTGGAACGTTACTGTCTCGCTGCGCTGCCTCTTGTTTTCACGTGACCGACCGGCTGTGCTCCCGAAGAGAGAAAGAGAGAGAGAGAGAGAGAACCCTCTTTTTGCCCCCCACTCTACCTCCCTCTAGGTATCTGCTCTTTCGGAGCATGCATACATTATAAGCTATCTCGTTATCTGACGAGGTTGGATTATTTGTGTACGCGTATGGTATACGTATATTAGTAGGATGTGTAAGTGTTTGTGTGGAGCTACAGGTGATGTGGGGTGAAGCAGATGGGGGTCTGGCACCGTTACGAGTTTGAATTTCGTATGGCGTTTTCGGCATGTGGTCGATATGGTAATTTTTGGAGGAATTCGAATGATGAATCGCTGAAGATTAGCAATGTAGGACAGACCTTATGCACTGCTAAAGCTAAAAGCTAAGTTGAGTTTACCAATACAAATTAACTGCAGAACAATCCAACTCATTAGCGAAAAGAATTAGAACAAGCGTAAAAACAGCACAACGCATGAAACACCTAATAAGCCGATTCAATCACGAAGAGCTGATTTCCGATCATCGCACCGATAAGCCACATAGCAATCCTAGAAAACAATGATAATTCCTCGCGCGCGTGCACAGTACTCATATCTCCCATTATTTCCAAGCCACTATACGCGCAATCCAACTCTATAATATGTCCTTATCTCTCGCAACGATTTTCAGCAGCGTGGGAGCTGATTACATATGGACGTTTGCGATTTTACAGCTGGCGCGCAAAAGAACTCGGCAATTTTCCCGATCGAGGCTACGTCGTGTTCCAGTTGGAGACATGCGTGCGTGTATGTAAAAAACAGCTCGGTCTGTAATAGTCTGAGGCAGCAACGTGTGAAAACGCCTGATGGAGTCGAGGATCATTTGGTATCGAGTGAATTGTACGGATAGCTGATGTGCTTTGTTAACTCTTGTGTCTGGGAGATGATGCTTGATGGATTTTTCATGCTGAAGCTTCGATTTAACGATGGAAATTGTAGTTTCGGTAAACGTCTGTATCGTTAGTTTGGATGAAAACGAAAGTCTTGCGATCGGAGTTGATTGAGTTTTCAAGTAGTTTGAAGATTAGATAATTTCAGTATCATACATAGCAATAACGGACGTTTGATAAAATTTCTAAATGAAAAATCCATCTCTCTTATCGCTAAATTTCCATTAAATGTCTAATCGTCGTCAGCCCAGCGGCGAAACAATATTCCATTTTCCGAAAAGCAGTTACATTTATTGCAGCCGCCGCAGCGCGTGCAATAATCCCTTGGAATTGTCTTAATGGGCCGTTGCGAAAAGCCGTTAACTCCCGGTTGACAGGGATTTCACGATTCTTTCTCTCGCTTACTTAAACAGACTCTCCTCGGCTCGTTTTCCAACTCGTTAAAAGGTAAATATGCGCACCGAGCGCGCGCAGTCGGCTTATCGTGTCTAACACGCCTATCGCACGAGCTTTGGCTGTTGTCGCCAGACAACGAAAGCCGAGAGAAAGAGAAAGAGATAAAGTGGCGAATTATCATTTCATTCGTAAAGTGGGACTGAGTGTAATGCATAGTAGGTATGTGGACATGAGTGATCGAGCCACAAACAAATTATTGTTATTATTTAGAGAAACAACTGCAATTATAATTTAAATCGTTGAGATAATTATCAGAAAAATCAAGGAATCTGTGACATATCAAAACACATTATTAAAAAGTTGTTAACGAACGATGCAATTCAAAGTCTGACTTTCGCATTCTTCGCAATGCACGAATCCACGGCGCCTGCGTGAATGCAACCAGTGAAGCATCGACGTCGTTCCGGTAACAGGCTTACAGGGGCTTGAGGAAGCATGTTCACAGCATACTTTCAAGAAACTGCACTTCATCAATCCTAGAAAGCACGTCTTAGCATTGGAAATTGCAGCAACAATCTACTTTTATAGCCATTCTCAGAAACAACCTACATCACGTAATAATTTAATATTTCACCACAATAATTTAACACAAATTTCGCAAAAAAACTAGATCAAGCTAAGAGCGTGTAAATGAAGACAAACGCTTCCTCCTCCGACAAAAAAAGCGTCACACATGATCACATGTGATTTGTCGTAGCGGTACCTCGACGCACGAGGACAATTTCCGAAACGACAGGAGCGTGAGAGAGCGATTCAGCCGTGACAATCGAAATCTTCCGCGACAATGGCACTTTTTTCCCAACCGTAATACAAATTGCATTATGACATGCAAGTTCAGGTTCAAGTTCACGACGGGACGTCGTGATCACGGGTATTAGGATTTTCTTCCGGTAATCAGCGTGCTACTGTTAAGAAAGTCGAGAAAGCTGTTTTTAGGAAAATTGACTTTTGATTGGGATGTTTCACAAAATAAAATAGAAATTCTGACGCGTGCTTTCTCCGTACCGAGAATATGATAGCTATATACGTATCGATATACACTTCGTAAACAGGCGCTTGTAAACCCCTTAATTTACTTAACCTCGTTGAATGTCGTACAAGGCTCGCGCGAGAGAGAATTTGCTTACACTGCGCACACAAAGTTTTTTTTTTCTTTTAATTAGACGAAGAAGATAAGAAGAATGTGGGATAAACAATAATAAATCTCGTTGCCAAGTAGTTCTCAAGACCCGCGAACAACAATGTGAGCGTAATGTAAAATTATTCTGCAGCTTATGCTGATGCTAATTGATTATTATTCAACGCTCTTAAAAAGGCGACAAGAAAAAATAAAGTATGACAAAGGTGTTTAAAAAAGGCCGAGCGTATAATGTACGTGCAAACGATGTTTACCGTTGCGGAATATCCTTGGCATGCACTGTGTTTCTAATTATCATCATTTTCAATATCCTCCATTCTGTACGACACACGACCATCTGTTTAAAAAAAAGCGAAGCAGACACAACTCACCTAAGCGCATCGCTTAAGTGCGTAGTTTCATTTACAACTCGACCATTTTTCCAACGAAATAATTACCCCTCTCATCCACCTGAGAGAAAAAAAAGGACTACCGACTACTACCAGCCATCAATTACCGGATAAAAAAAAACAAAAATCCAACCAACATCGCAAGCTCATTTCTTCCTATCGCACACGAGAGACGACTCTACTCCCGTATACATATACATACACTCGTACTCTAAATTATCCAATTAATATTCAGTTCGCGGCGTAGGCTTGCGCGCATACGACTATCGCATCTCTAATCCGGTATTAATAAGTTACACTGTGCGTCTCGGTGTAATCGAGAAGTATAGCTAGTAGTGGCTGGAAAGGTGCAGTGAACCGATATATTCGCGCACAGGTGCCGCCGAGCGACACGACGATCGGCTAACTCGATTTATGCTTCAACAACAACACAGCGGCCGGGGCGTTCCTATATGAGTAGCGACGAGTTAGACGACCGGGGACGCGACCGGTTTCATTGATAAATCGTCGTGTTTATGCGTATTAGATCTTTTGCTTGCGAGCTCTCGGATGATCGCCGGCGTTAATTAGCTTGGCCGCTGCGATTGCTTTTTTTCCTTCTGCATGCTCTGATGTCTATTTTGATGGCCATTTTTATCGAGCATTACGAGGAACTTGCGCGGTATTTTATCGTTGCAGAGAGGAAAAATTACTCGATGATTGAATTTGTAAGATTGCTCTGGAAATTGTAATTATAGGAATCGCCGAAATTCATATTTTTAATTTTAAGGCGCGTAACAGAGCCTTCAAAATCCGACAACCTTGAAAATCCATCCAGCCATCACGTAACCTCTGCCTGTGTATCAAAGTTATACTAGAGACATCCAATCCTCGCTCGTCTAAATAAAGTCGCCGTACACGGCCGTCGTCGTTTCCGGCGGCGCTCGACCGGAAACGACGTCCTGGTGTCGCGCGGAACGAATAATTGAGCAATTGGAAACTCCTTCCCTTTTCGCTATATACTTATATATACAAGCCTCTTCCTCTCTCTCTCTCTCCCGGCGTGTGTCTTTCTAATCCATAACCTTACCGATCTTTCCAACGCTTCTCTCGATCGGCATACACTACTGCAAGAAAGCGATATACGATCGTTTTCTCCCCGATCGCGTTGCATCGGCCGGTGTTTCGTTACGCGCCGGCACTTTCGATTTGCGATTTTTATGGACGCTTGGGGATTTGCGCTGCCGTTTTTTTTTTGTATGCCGCGGACGCCACTGGAAATGATTCACGACGCGTATACGCGCTCGGCGGTTTAATGGCGCGTTTATGGAAGTCGGATAGACGAGCGTCGGTTGCTAGATGAGCTGCCGGTGCAGAAGAAACATGTGGACGATTAGTTTCGCTCGGATTGAGATATCGACGATTGCGAAGCTTATTTTACACCGATCTTTTTTCTTTCTCTGACGGCGGCGGCGGCGGTATACCGATTTAACCGATACATTCATCTGCGATAAATATTAAGGGAAATCAATGAGTGGAAAAGTGAACCGTGAAAATAACCACCCTAACGGTACGAAAAATAGAGCAGCCATTCGCAGCACAGCAACGTCGACCGCTCGCTGCGTCTCGATAAATCATAAAATTTTTCTCGGACTCGGGCAACAGGTGCTCTCGCGTGCCGGCACATCATATTATATACACCGGCTGTACGACGGCGAAAGGAAAACGATCGAGGAAATCGCGATCGAGAAGTCCCGAAGGCCAGACTCGCTTTAATCGACCGCTGTGTGTATATATGTATATGTGTGCGGATCTTTCGGTGTCACGGACGCGAACTTATAAATAAGTTTAATTGTAAAAGCGCGAGCGGGCCTCGCGGCTCTGATTAAGCGCGCCGATAAATCGCGAGCGAGTCTCGATTCTTCTTTTTGCTGTGGTCGTATATATACCGATGCTTTGGTTGGGGTATGAACCTCTTTTCTTTTTTTTTTTTTTGCTCTCATGTGTGGAGCGGATTCCAGGCTGATGCGTCGGAGAGATGAGCTGATTTCTCGGTGGAGAGTTGAAGGTGATTTTACACGTATTTAATAATTTCAGACTCGTTTGCGAGCCGGTCTGAGTAGCTTTCTTTCGCGGCGCTGATATGAAGTAAAATCAATAAGTGCAAAGTCTGAATAATTCAAGTCGAGCGTATAAATTAAATTTAGAAATGCAGCTAGATTCTGTGCTTTTTTGTGCTTCTCGTTCTGACAGATGATGATGGTCTTACCGTCGGCGCGAAAGTCGTTGATTTGATCGATCGCGCAGCATTCGAGCGAGAAATCGAAGATAGAGTTGTTGCTACTCACTCACAACAGATGGACACGAAACGCTTTCTTTCGAAGATTCTAATGCAATAATTTTCTCTAAATCAAGTCGACTGCAGTACAAAATTACAAATAGTGTACTCTGAAACTCTGTAGGTATTATACCAATTCGAGTCCCAGAGAAAACTTATACAAACTGCATCGGCGGACGGATGTGAACCTCGCTCGCCTAGACTCGAGATCTCGCTCTCAAAGACAATAGTTAATTCGAGGAGAAATTTTCTCTCTCGCCCTCTCCGTTGTTATATATATCTAGTGTGTGTGTGCGCGCGCGGGCCATTGTGCTTGGCGACGTCCAAAAAATCTCCGAAGGAAAGAGAAACCAGACGAGAGTCGGTCTCCGGCGTCGTTTCATGCAGGTTTCATCAGGACTTGATCGCTAATCTCGTTAATTCGCGCAACTTTGGCTTTATTTATATCGTTTAATCAGAGCCGAGAGTTCTTTATTGCGAGAGAGGAAAATGCGGGTATAACAAAGAAGTGCCGGTCGCTACTGCTTTCACTCGCTGATTTTTTCGAGTTATACTTTTATACTGCAGTAGTTTTATTATTTCTTACAATATCGCAGTCTACTGGTTTCTTATTTTCGACTTGAGAGTTGACGATCGCGTACTTCGGAGAATTGGAAAAGTTTGATATTTTGCTTTCACAGTCTATAGACTATAAACACGAGAGCCATCATCCTTAATCACCTGTACTCTTCACTCACTCAATAAGCGCCGACATCAACGCGCAAACCACAACGGGCTGCATCCAATTCTCCCCTATAAATTCCAGCATCCCCGCGAGATTTTTCTCTGCCCACAGCAGCCGTCCAATCTATATACATTACACATTTCCAATTTTCCACGGCAGCCGCAAAGAGGGAGAGAGAGGGCAAGACAAAGCAATTGCCCCCTCGAGCTGCGCAGAGCTTGTTAGCGCTATATATACGCGCTCGCGCGCGAGTTTCTCACGGGAAAACAATACAAATAAACGCACTACCGACCGAGAGAGGGACTGGTTGCTGTGCTGGTGGCTGCTGCTTCGATTTCCATGAGGATGCGTATCTCGTTAGTCGCGAGAGAGGCCACTTATATGCGACGAGTATATAGAGGAATTTTGATTTGCCCGCCACGATTTGTTGCCGATTTGAAGATTGACACTTTTCTCCTATACGATGACGACCAAAACATCATGGTCAACAACCTGCTCCGTATCTATATACAACCGATCGGTTCGATAATACCGATCTCTCTCTCTGTGCAGCGAGCAGCCGTCACCTCCCGGCAGATTTATCGGCCGGCGATAAATAATAAAGGCCGGGCGCTGCAGCGCTTTATCAATGCGAGATGGAGAGTGCTCATGCGGTACGACCCTCCCGACCGCGGGCTAATTAAGAACCCCCCGTACTAGCATTACACACAGGCCGCACACGAGGGACGATATTCTCTCTCTCGCTCGCTCGCTCGCTCGCATTAGTCGTGATGAACATCGACGGGCGTGTATATACACGTCGTTATCGCCGGATGGGATCGGATCTCTGTGTCTAATCGGGGGAAGTGTCTCGGAGATGAAGAGCCAGACTTGTTATTACTGTATTTCTTTATTCCTCTCTTTTCCTTTTTCTTTGTAATACACCGAGAGAGGAGACGAAGGTGTGCAATTTGCACGCAGACGCAGACGAGATATGGCGAAACGCGCGCCGACTATAATCTCTCATTACCAATATAATACGTTTTTCCGATTTCCAAGCGCATTGTCCAACGCGCGCTTAGCCAACGGCTGCATATTAGCATTTTAAAAAGTAAAAAGTCATTTCACTCGCGCGCGCGCGCGCGGACGATTGGAAAAAATTGAGCACACAGCTCTTTATTGCTATGCAAATAATACGCGCACATCTGACTCGCAACGATTCGCGGAAAAGCACAACAGTCCGGCTGCGTATGGCATCGGTATATAGAAAGCCAAAGACAATAACAGTAGACGAGATGACGACTGTAAAAAAGGAAACGAAGTCATAGCGCTAAACAAAGTGCAGCTCATCGGCATAATGAAAAACGACCAACGGTACGTATGCAGCGCGGCGGTGGTTATTTTCCAAGCGCACACGTACTGCACCAGCAGCAGCAGTGGCTGCAGCCAAGAAAACGACCTTCCATACGACGACGATCGTCCTCGACTTGTCGCCGCGAAGAGAAAGAGAGACTTGTCGTTCTTTTGCTCGTCTCTTGGAGAGCGCAAACAAGACACGGTCGTTTCGAAAATTTCCAGCCGGGGAATGCAGCTGATAAAAGCGCGGAATGCAGTATTGTCGAGGTGTTGACAGTTATGGTGTGTGATTTGTTTGCGCTCGATAAAATCATCGGCGATTCTGGTTTATCATTTTTCAGGTGTTAGCTTACAGGTATATAGTATAGGAACACACGCAGCTGGACTAGTTTGTACACATGTGTATGGGGGATTAGAACGTATGCAGTATATAGGGTTCGGATGAAATTGTCGTGCTCGAGATAAGGCGCGGCTGTAGAGATCTGTGCTGCTGCACAAATTGCAGTGCGATAACACACAGCCGCAGGTCTACTGCTCCAGATTTTCAAATTTCCCGCCGAGTATAGTATACGCTCTGAAAACCAATGCTTTACAGTTAAAAAATTCAGAGAGTACATATACATATAAAAATCTCTAACGAATTTGCAAAGCAACGACGAAAATAAAAAAGCGGAGAAGAATCCGCGCGCAAAACCGCTTCACCGCAAAACGCACGCGACCGCGTCTAAATACCACGCGGTATTGGCCCGGTATCGGTTCTCTCTCGTCGGATTCCGCGGAGACTCTCTCTCTCTCTCGCGCTCCAGCCGCAACGGAAAATCCAGCAGCAGCAGCAGCTCTCCTAACGGACTCGTTTACATGCAAATTGGCGCCGCGCGATTCTCTCACAATTTTCATCCGTAAGCGAATTCTCGGGAGAGTGTATTACGTGTATACAGTTACTTGCGAGGAAGGAAAGGAAGAAGGGACTACCTTCTTAATGTGCCAGGGGTTCACGTGCGCTGATGAACGTCTTTTTTTTAGAGAGGTCTTTCACTCTCGGGGTCTTTCTCTCGAAGATGAGGAACTCGATTAGGTGAAAACGGTTGTTATGACGCGATTATCGAAATGCGCGAGATGCTTCGATGAGAAAATTGATATTGAAGAGAGTTTAGATAATGGCAGTATAGGTTGCATCGACGCATTCGCTCCTGGTCCAAAGTTAAGTCGGTGCATTGTGGCCACCTACGAATAACACGGCTGAAAAGCCGAACATTTTCTAGAACGATGAGGGAAATTCGCATATTTTTGCTACTAATTGCCACTACATTAAGTTAGTGTCGGACAAAAAATACGTGAGGGTAAAAATTTTAATATCTTCGCATGGCAGTTTTGGTTTATAGAAGACTGCCACCTATCTTTGCAAGCAGGCCAGTCCAAAACTACTTCGCACATCACCGTCAGGGTAGCGGATGTTTTTTTCTCCGTGACGAGAGCATCTCTATTTTTTGGAATAAAATTATCAGCAGTCTAATAACTCCTAGCGTAAACCTTCCAAGAATTCAAATTATCGCAATTCTCCGAACAAGAGCAGCAGAATTTTCAATAAAAACAAACCCCATCAGCAAGAACTGCTTTCCATCAGAACGCCCTCCCAGCGAAATTCCAGCCGATCCGGCAATCGACTAGCCAACAAATCGATAAGGACCGTTCCGCGAACTGCCCGATAATCCTCGCGATTCTCACGAAGCGTTTATAATTCGTCCTTCGCAAGAATCAACAAGTCTCGAAGCGCTCGAGCGAAAAACTTTGCCAGAGGATGTTCAAGCTGCAGTTGGTCGAAAGATTTCTAACCGACTGGACGGTTATGGATAGAGTCATGCTCGTTAAGCTCAAGCGATGCATCCCAAAAAGTAGCGAAATTTGATCAGTTTCATTTCAAAATTCTGCGTCCAAAAAATCTATCTCAGAAGTTCGCCTGCGATTTACGATGTCATAAATTAGTGTAATTAACCGTGCAGCTGCGTTGAAAAAATTTATGCGACATGGGAAAGCCCGACATTATATTTATAAATTAATAGTTTTGTTCCACATATTACGATGTAATTATAAAATTACACAAGCGCGCACAATACCATAAAGACTTCAGATCGTAAATATAAAAAGGTTACACAAGCTCGGTTTTCCAGATAAAGCCGAATGCGACAACCAAAACTGGCAGGTTTGTCGCTATTATTGTTATATTGCAAACTCAATTTTACAGCGTAACCTCGGATGAAATACTCGCTTTATTTCTCATCCAAGTGCGTAGGCAATACCCGGTCTGTGCTTCAATAAAACAACGAGTAATCGACCGGATAACGCATTTCTTCGAACAACTCGCTTTGCAGAAACTTTTCGATATCTTATATTAAATTGTCGCTCGATATATACCTATACGCGTACTTTCACTTTCCTTCGAGCGTTTTCTATACACATATAATACATCGCGCCTATAGCATAATGCACAATTCATAAATATCTTCCCGTGTCGAAGCATGCGCACCTTCTTCCTATCTAATTTTTTTTAACGAACCTTCGCAGCGGCCTAAGGAGAAGAAAAAAATTGCTTCGAATTAATGCGCGCGCTTCCTGATGTTGTCTAATTAAGCTCGATAATTACGCGATAAGTGCCGCCGCCGCCGAAGTAGTGTGCGCTGGATATGAAAATTTCATTTGCAAGCGAAATCGTCTAACAGAACACGGGGCATTACGCGCACCGGAGTATAGGCGGGAAATTGATAAGCTTGTGGAGATATATTTTTAGAGCATCGTCTCGAGGCTTCGTTTCGTCAATCTTGTGCGGTGTGTACTGGGTGTCGTAAACTCGTGCATAATCTTGGGACAATAAACGACGGGGCGGGATTTTCTCTTTTTTCTTCGCGGCTGGCGTATCTTTCCACGACTTTGTAAACAATGATAGAAGATTTATTTTCTGGAGGCTTGATTCATCGAATCAGATCGAGCTATTTTTGTACCAATAGATCTAATTACGAATTGTAATAAAACCCTCTCAAAAAATATACCTTTGCGTAACTATACTAATATAAATACGTTATCTTACTTAGCGTAATCAAAACGCTCGTGTTCTAAATTAAAAAAAAAATTGAATATTACACAAAATGAAGATTGAGATACTCACGTTAATTTCCGGGGCAGCGTAGCCACAGCCACGGCGATACCCTCGTTGTACCTCTGCTCCTCGGCTCGTCCATCTCTTTTGGAGGACGACACCGACCGATGCCTCGACTGCCTCGGTGCTTCGGCACAGGTGCCTTGGGTGAAACTGTAGGTCCTTCTCTTCTTCAGGCACAACATCTTCGCACTCACTCGTTGCTTACTATAATATACGTTTTCTTTTCTATCACACACCTGTATACACTTCACTCGTGGTCGGCATACTATCACGGGATCGACCCCGAGGGTCCGACGATGGTCTTCTTATTGTTTTCGTCTCTCAAGCGGATGCCGGCCGGTGGAGATCTGTAAGAGGATGAGCAGTACGTGAGCTTTGAGTGTTATTCAAATTTTCGAATAAAGGATTGAGAGGGTTTTTTCTTATTTCTAAGCTATTGTTCTTTATCGAGATGATCGCTGACAGCAGGTAAATACTGAGTTTTTTGTAAAACAACGTCTAAGTCATTGTGAAATTTCGAAAAAAAAGAGGCTTGCTTGGGAGGAAGTGTGCGCAGCTTGGGTGTACCGTATTATACAGGACTGATTTAATATCCAAACATGACGCAACCGCAAGTTTCCGCATTATACACGACATCAAATTTTACAGCCTCATTAGACGCGACGTGGATAGTACATATACTTGAGCGAAATTCAATTTCACCTATAGCCTCGAATATGCAGATACGCATTGCGAAAAGGAGAACAGCTGCAACTGAAAACATTGATTTTTAAAACTGACGAACAGCAGCAGCAGCAGCAGCAGCCTTTTCCGTATTATGTACACTGCGCACAGAGAGATATTCGATAAAAGAGCGACGTTTTACGAGCCAGAGGCTATGGGCCGCTTCGACGAGTAGTTCTCGGCTTCATAAAATAAGCGTATAAACGCGAACATTAGGCCGGGGATTATGTGTGTGGAGTTTCCCGAGCGAAACTATTATAATAAAATGACATAACGTTCCCTGAAGCACATGCTTGCTTTGCGCATACGCGCAGGAATGAATTAACAATAAAATTATCATTCGCGATGGGAGAGTCCTCGGTTTTCTTTTTGTCTTATCTCGAGAGATTTGCGTTGAGATGCTTGAACTAACACTGTGCGGCGTACGCGTTATAACCATCACTTGAAAGACGTGTCGCATGATTAAATTGTAGGTGCAATATACATGCTTTTAATCTTTTTTTATACCGAAACCGGTTGTTGTAAAACAAACAAAAATCGTGCGATAGTCAATAACAACTTTCTAAATCCCTCAAAATCATAATCCAAACTGAAAATCAATCACGCACACACGTCAACGCGTTAATACCTCTTGTTCCAGCAGCTCGAATTCCTCGAATTCCATACAGTCCGACAGTCCTTCACCTCCCGAAAACACAGCCTGAACCACTGCAGATAACCATCGTAATTTTCAAAAAACCGTCACAACCACCAGCACCAGTCAGTCACGTTCCATCAGAAAAATGAAGCACACCACACACGCGCCGCCGCTGCAGGTATATACTATATACACATAATATATGTATATCTTTCTCGACAGAGCAGCACACAGCACACCTCGCGACAGCCCGGCCCGACGACGACTACTGTGAATGGAAGACTCGAGGCGCGCCGCCGATGCCGTAACTGTACTGAACTTGAGCAAGCGAGCGAGAGAGAGGAGTATAGGTATATAATACACCTGATGATGCACATGAGCGCGCGCGCGCGAGACCTGTAGCTCGAGGAGGAGATAAGGAGGAGACGGGGTTGCTTCTTCCTCATTGTCTATCCTTCTTTGAACTATAAATGAACTATAAGCTCTAGCGAATTTTTCTTGTAGAATAATATCTAGAGATGCAATGATGTTGAAATTTTTATTCATCACGCGTACGCCAAATTCGAGCGATGTATATAGAACGTTCTTTTGAATCGAATTATAGGCTCTTTCCGTGCGTTTGATGTCGAATGACGTTAGGAGCGTAAAAAACATCCATAAAGTCTATAGAAACTCGGTACCGATTTAATTTGCGATTTTACGATTTTTCACAACAGCGAACGAGCATATGTGTATAGCCTAGAGCTGGTCCGGACCTTAAAATCGCCATTACCTTGATGTGTTATCGTAAACGTCAATTATATTTCTCTCTCTTTCTCTCTTTGCAGTGCGGGCTGTACCGAAAATACACCTTAGCCGCGACGCCGTTAATGGAAATCAATCAATCTGTTGCGTTTTGAATTTTAAATGCGGTTAGCTCTCTCGGTCTGAGAGCAGCGTTACGCTTCTCGCTCGTAATCGAATTCGATCCGTGTCGATTCGTTCGAGGAATGCCTATGACTTTTCTTATTTTATTTTTAAAATCGAGCATTGCGAAGAAACAAATTTCAAGATCGATCTTGAAAAGCCGCGACGACGTGCGAAATCGAAACAAACTCTCTCGCAGTACATCGTCTTTTTTCATCTCACACACACTCATCATCAACATTAGCAGCAGAAGCAACGACGGTCCACAGGTAAACCGGAAACGCTCGATGCCTCTCTCTATATACACTCGATCTCGTCGTTCGAGCGGTCGACGATCCTTACTCACCGCTCCTCCTTTCTCTCTCTCTCTCTCTCTCTTATACTCTAACATTCTCGCGTCGCATCGGAGGCACTTATTTATACGCGCATAGGGGCACGGACTGCTGCATTCGTTCGTTCGTTTGAATTATATGCTTATACGCGACGTCGTGGTTTATATATATATACAGGTGGCTTGTATATTAGTATACGTATGGGTATATCGGATGGCAGTAATTTTGTGGCGTTGATGAAGTAGGAAGAGGAACGAGACTACTGTCGTTTGTTCGCCAGTCGAGTCGTTTATTTGCTTTACTGAAGATGCTGCTCTGCTGCTGCTGCTGCTGCTGCGATTATTGGTTGGGATTGTTATTGATTGAGGGGGATTAGTATATCTGTGGATGGAATTGATGGTGTGCAGGTTCGGTCTGCATTGCTTCACTGTAGATGCTATTCTAATCTGGAGGAATTGACTTGTACTTGGAACAACATCAATCATTACCACCTATTGCATAGATTAATTTAGTTGAATCTTGTTTGATTTCGTGTCAAATACAAAGTGTGAGTGTTTAATCCTGGTACTACGGAAATAATGAAAAGAGTTTTAGAGCAATGTAATTTTCAAAATCCCTCACCAGCATCTATTATTTTCCCGAAACTCCATCATCCTCTGACTTCTTCCGAAAACTCTCCCACGATCCCCCCACACACGTCTCTCTCTCATTCATAGACACCAACCCCCTCTCTTCTCCAGCACATGCTTTTCCCATAAATCCTCTTTCACCCAACACCTCGCGAAGAAGAAGAAGAAGAAGAAGATCGCAACCGAGAGAGAGCCCTGCAAGTGCAGCACAGAAGCGCAAGGTGCAGTTATGTTGGACTGACCGCTAGGACGAGAGCGCGCGCGAGTGTATTATCGGATGCCTCTCTTCCTGTTGCTAAGCGCAACTCCAGGAGATGCACCTTTGCGTGCTGGTGGTGTATACATGTATATATATACAGGAGATCGAATCGGATCGCGTGATGATCGGGAATCGGATGGTACCGCTAGCGCTAGTCAGAGGGATGATGGCATGGAGTGGGTGCTGAATTTGGTGAGGAAAGCGCTGATGATGAGTTGGCGCGCTTGAGGAATGTGTGGAGAAGTATGGAAAATAAACGAGTGTTGAGAAAGTGTCGTCGTTGCTTAATGATGAGGAAAGCTTCGCGAGACACAGTCCAGGTAATTGACAACTGTGAAGACAGCGCGATAATTACATGCGTATATATTGAAACATATAGCCGTTGAGATCGAGGTATTGATTGCTTGTAAGCAAGTTTTTCTACTATGGTATAAGGAAAAAAAAGCTGTTTATTTGTACAATCAATAAACTCGTATGAGGCACGAGTCGATAATTAAAAACTTTATAAACTGACGCAACATAAAGCCGCATCGATTTAATCAATGGCCTGCAGTTATATCTCCCAACATTCATTATGTACCAATATAATTTCACTTCTAATATGGACACAAAAGCTCGTAAAAATATTTCTACCAACAGCAGCGCATAACCGAAACTACCAACGAAAGTGCCTACACATACCGAATACTCTACTGCACTGCGCGCTACCGATAAACCATACATACTATACACACATACATATACACACGTACCGAGATCGCCGTTGGAGGCCCGGCGAAAGGCTATACTGCAACACAGCAGTGGCCACTGCTGCGCGCTTTATTATGCAACGGAAGTGAATGTTTGCCAAGGGCACGCGCGCGAACTCGGGGCCCGTTGAAATTCGCGCGCGCGAGCACGAGGCCCCCCTCGTGCTCGCGCGTGCAGCTGCGCACTTCTACCGGGCTTTGCTTGTGTTGCTGCTACAACGGTGGCTACAACTGACCAAGGGCGAGGATTCTTGAGGATTTTTTTCCTCGATGAATCGTGAAGGTTTTATTCTGAGAGGATTTAAATTTGAATATTTGAATTTGGCGCCGAAATTGTGTCAGTCATAATTGTCTATAACTATATACGAGATAAGCAAATTAATAACGAAAACTAATCATGCATCGCGCAAACCATTAATCAGTCAATTAAACG
Organism: Cecidostiba fungosa; assembly: GCA_900474305.1. Classification (NCBI taxonomy): domain Eukaryota; kingdom Metazoa; phylum Arthropoda; class Insecta; order Hymenoptera; family Pteromalidae; genus Cecidostiba; species Cecidostiba fungosa. The sequence goes on along the minus strand of UCOJ01000449.1, from coordinate 78,748 downwards.
TTAATTTAATAATCAGAGGCTGCGGCCTTAAAAAAATTAAAACGTCCGTTAAATTTAGCACCGAGATACGATCTCTCGAGCGCCGCGCGTGATAACTAATTTATTCTCACCTATTCGCACTAACTCGCGCGCGCAGCGGAATCTCTCACATAATTGAAAGCGCGAGCATAATTAGCCGGGGAAAATAAAATTAACGCAAAAACCACGCGCGTATAATACTGTTATAACTGAAAACTCCGCGAGATGTCACTCGAGATTTGCCATATCAGATTTCAGCAAAAGTGGAGTAGAGTAACCACTTTGAAAAAAAATACTCACCCGATAACCTCTTACTCTCTCGGAGTGCCAAAAAAAAGCTTCATTCTCAATTTTTATCGCGGGATTCCCTCCTGAAGCGTGAAATTCCCTCGACAGAGAGAGATATATAAACGGAAAGTGGAATACGAAAAATAATTTTCGCTCTCGCTCGGGCGGAAGGGAATTTTAATGTCGGACACACCGCCGCGAGAGAAAGGGAGGAGGAGATTATACGACTGACGCGCGTTCGCGCGAGTTTGGACAATTCGCGAGTGTGTATATATGCGTGTATATGAAGAGATGTGGGCGCTGCAGACGAAAATCAAGCTGTCAAGGTTACGGTACTTTATTTTCTGAACTTTATTTTCCCCATCGAGTAAGAGCCGGACGCGTATCGGTGTCTCTCTGTGTTTGTGAATTTTGGGAGTAAGAGAGTAAGTAGTGATCTGAAGCAGTGATTTTAAGAAGTTGTTGGAATTCTTTGGAAGTGCATGTATTCTCAATGTATAAATCGAGTGTCCAGAAAAAAACACAACGTTCTTTATAATATAGGTATATTATCAGACATTCAGACATTGGCTTATAGAATAAATTAGATGTCTATGCATTTCGTCCGTTGTACTCATGTACAGAAAGCACAACTGTAACAAATGATTCAAGTGCACCAGATAAAGTACAAATAGCATCAGCTATCTTTAAAATTTTCCTTCCTATAGACGGAATTGCGCGTGATAAATCTGTAATCCAGAAATTCAACTTCCTACTCTCGTCCGCAAAGCCGCAAAAGCAGTCAACCCTAACAAGAATCTCCAATTCTAAACCCCATTCATCATCAGCTGCTGCTGCTGCTACTGCTGCACACCTTGCAAAAAGTAACTAGGCCACGCAGCAGATAATAACCCATGAAAATAAAAAAAGCAGCCTCTCGCGAAAAGCGATAAAGTATAGGAGCCGCAAGAGAGTTATATACAGCAGCGCTCCCTTTAATAATAATGAAAACAACAGGCAGCCGGACTAAACACCGTTAAAAAGCCAGCCCCCCTGGCGAACGGCGTTTACGGACCATTTACCTCCGCACCACTTCTCGACGTGAAAAGAGAGAAAAATGTTACACCACATTTTCGCAACTATAAGCCGCGGACTGTGCCATGCAGTGCACATGGACCAGTAGAAGCTACCCGTGCTTCGGTTCTCATAATACATATGGATCGCAACAGAGAGAAAGAGACTCTAGACGCGGAGAAGGTATTTCTCAAGGCCACTGCTCCTTGCGGTCATTACTTCGCGGACGTGCGCCGCGAGAGAGAGAGAAAGATCTCCGTAGATACAGCCGCCGCGCGCGCGCGCGCGTAAGTGAGGTTTTTCGCGATTGAGATTTCGCGATTCCGGTAAGCGCAGCATCCCCCTCCGGGTAATTGACAGGCGGGGAAGACGTCTTACTGTGTGTGTGTGTGTATGTGTGTGTGTAAGCGCATACCTGCCCGCGGAACAGAAGGAATTCCAAAGGAGTATATAAGTCGGGGTGACAGCCTGGGTTCTTCATGTTAATTGGCTGCTGCTGCTGCTACTGCTGCTGCTGCTCCGGAGAAGAGAGAGAGAAAGATTGGATGGTTTTGGTCGGGGAGACAATGGACAATTTGCTGCGCCGGGAGCTGTGACAATGGCCAAAAAGCGCCTAATAGCGCTCTGGTTTACTATTATTATATACACCGCGGCGGCTTTTTTGCGCCGGAAAGAGAAGAGTTTTGAAAGTGTCGCTTAGAAGAAAGAGGTTAGGCCGGTTTTTTTGTTCGGCTCGCGATGATGAGGTTTTACGATTTTCCGGAGGACTGAAGCTTAATGGTGATAACTTAGTTTTGAATCTAGCTGCACTGCGGGTATTAGGTACAGTCGCTACTTCTGTTCCGGATCCGACAAGTCCTATCGAGGATTACTTTAATTACAACATCATCGCCACAACCTTCTCTTTTGCTCGACATAATAAACGTTAATCAAATTAAAAACAAGGTATGTACAATATACCCGCAAAGGAGGCTAACAACGTCAAGCCTCTCTTCTTCATCATAAAGACGTTTCCTCGCGGCTACACGGCGAACAACAAAAGCAGCCGAAAATGATTGACAACTGCATTAAAAGGTACCGCGCTCGCGCTTTCAAATTTGATCCAGCACAGACTGATATCCGCACAGGTGGTTATAGGTATACAGCCGGTGTTCGTCGGGCCGCGTTTCGTCAAAACTGGACCGAATGGAATCGTATAACGAGTCCGCGATTTTAATGTTATAGTGTGTCGTATGTGGCGCGTGCGGCAGCATTTCCGTTATTCGCGCGGCGGCGTCGCATTAATGAGAGACGACGACGACGACGACTCTGAGATTCTAATTAAGTGCAAGCGAGTTGCGCGACGGGAATTCATTAGGAGGGCGTGAGTGTTTCGGTGGTTTTTCCGGACACAGGTGCAGTCTCATTGTTGTTGTGTTGAAATTGATGCGGTATATTTGGCATTGCGTCATTGACAAATCGCGTACTGATTTAGTTTTAGAATTTTAGACGTAGATTACATTTTAAAGAGACTTGAGAGAGACATCGTACTTCATTAAATCAGCCAGCAAACGACAAAGTAGTCTTGCGACAAAGTTTTGCAACTTACCGATAAGCAAAAGAACGACCAATTAAGGTAAATGACTATTCCACGTCGACGTTGACGTCAACCGACGCGAAATAGCACAGAGATGACAGCTGGAACCTCCTCCCGTATACGTATGCACGAAGAAGAGCCCACTACGATCGTTATGCAAAGCATCAGAAGCTCGCGCGCGCGATTACGCTTCGAAAGTTATGCTATACCTACGACTCGCTCATTAATATTCTAACATTGCAAATTAAATACAATTATAAAAACAATACGCCGGCGGCTTTCGGCTACTGGTTTACCTTTAGTCAGTGAAATCCCACATCAAAACTACGAAAAAGAAAAAAAATCCGTATGCAAAAACTGCAATTTTCGAAAAAAAGTAGGGTTTCTAAGCCGCTGCTTATATAGTAGAGATCCAGCTCTCCTCTCTCATTATTTCGCAATCATCTCGGCAAGTGAGAGAAGGGAACTATAAACGCGCGAGAAGGAAGCGTGAGCAGATAAAAAATCCGCTAGGCGATGCAGGGTCAATTACCCTGACGTAACGAGTTGCACGTATAGGTGTGTAATAGACGGCTTTCTGCGAGTAGTCGTGCGGCGAGTACTGCAGGATCGTGAAAAGAATCAAGGGCTTTTGCGAGCGTCGTTTCGGGGGTAATTTCGAAGCTCTGTATTGAAACAGGATAGTGCAGTGATTTCGTAAACAAGTATTAGCGACAACACAGTTTGAAAATCGTTGCAAAAACGTTCGATGCTCTCCGCGTAGAGCCGAAAATTCTCGGAACGCCGAAGCAAAACAAACTCGCTTTCCCCTAACCTACTCACCCCGATTAGCTCTAAAAAGAAAAAAACAATAACACTATGCATACGTGTCAGCGAATCCGTCCATCGGCACCTTATTCCTCTGCAGTAGCGCACGACGATCCAGTGAGACACTCGCGTCGTCTCTCCAATTAACGAACTCTTAATTACAAAACACTCGCGTGTGTACACCATAAATACTTATGTGTAGAGAAGCAACGCGACGATTAATTAACTACTCCTTACCGGTCGATTCAAGGTTAGAGGATCATTATGTCAGAGCAGCCGCGAGTCTCACGGCTTTTTTGCCGGACGCATATCCTCCTTCTCAACAGGTGCCACTAGATACAGTGCACATAATACTCGCGCGCGCGGAGAGCGAGAGAGAGAGATATCGTTTTGTGCGGGTATAATACTTGCGTTGAAGGTAAGTAAGTATGAGTGCACCTCCGGCGGTGCCGAGCGCGAACCGACGACTGTGCTGAACGACTGTCGTGCGAGAGAGACTGCGTTCGGAATACTGTTGGGCCTCGTGATGCTGGAGGAGGAGTGGAGGGGAGGATTGTTGTTGTGTTTGGCTGATGCTGTGGAGGTTGTACGTCCGAAAGTTGTGTTTTCGATAAGCTTCGATTGAAAAATGAGTCGATACGTTAATATTTCTTACATATAGGTAAAGGAAACCCGAATGGAATGGATTTAATAAGTGTCATTTTATTGCGGTGTTGTGCATAAAACTATTAGATTTCGAAGGTCTTGATACGCAAACTAATGATGGTGATGCCTACTATATATACCAAGTTTTTTGTAGAGAGAAAAAGTTCTAGATAGGTATATGTATCAATACTGCCGGAAACATGATGGGCATATTGCTATTTCATGATCTCACTCGAATTCTGTTTGATAACGTTGTAAGCAATTTTGAATGTCTATTATAAAACAGTAATCCACAATATCGATTTTTAAGTATACCTATACGCTAGATCAGCATCGCCGAAAACGCCGACTTTTGACATTTTTTTTTAAACAGCGGGACTGTTAAATATTGCCATATGAATTTGAAAAACGAATTAAACGAATAACAGCATTTCGCATAGCCGAAATTAGTTATAATTTTACCAGTAGTCACACCCTCGTCCGAAAGCTACAATATTTTTGAGTTTTCCAGCGTCAATCAATATAAGAGTCTACAGCGCTCCCCTTCCAATAAGGGACCAATCCGTGGAGGTCTGAACGGTGGGGGAGGTAGACGTTGCTTTCCCCCACGCTTTTCTTGTCTATCCAGTAGCTATATCTATCCACACCCAGAATCAGTTGCGGTGGCCAGTGCAGTCCATGTGTCTGTATAACGCAGTATTATATACTTATACGCGTCGTGGAATTTATTTATTTCGGGAAATATGTGAATATCGACGAACATTTTAGTAATTTTTTTCTTATCAAAAAGTGTTTTACGCATTCGTGATAAAAATGATTCTTTGTTATTGCAAAGAAATGCTGCGAAATAATTTAAAAAGCTTCCAAAGAAAGCTCATATTGCAAGCGATGCGATGTGACAGTGTCTTCGCCGTGAGTCTGCTGCTGAGAACCGTCTGTCGACTCAACTCCATCGGCCAAGGCACGGAACCAGTAGCCGCTATGAATCCACTGCACTTGGCTGTAATGAACTTTCGCGGAAACGCATACGTCGTCAGAGATCTACTGGCACGTGGCAGCGACGTCAACGCTGCTGACTCGCACGGCAACACATCTCTTCACTTGGCCATGATGTGTGACCACTGCAACGAAGTGCTGATCAAGTTACTCCTGCAGTACGGCGCGGACGTCAACAAGGAAAATAAGAGTGGTAAGAACGCGTTTCAGGTGTACTACGAAGAACTCAGCCAACGTAGTGATGGCGTCAATCCCAATTTGCTGAGGTTGATTCTGCCTAAAAATCAGCACGTCAACGGTACCAGTAGTTCACTACTCGAAGCTTGTATATTTCACAGAGCCAACTCAGTTCGAGAGTTGGTGAGACTAGGCGCAGACGTTAACGCCAAAGATCGTTACGACTACACGCCATTGTTTTACGCTATCGTCGCGCACGGCACAAACGAAAATAAAGAGTCAACACTGAGGTTGCTGCTCGATCTCGGCGCCGACATCAACCAGAAGTTCATCATCTGGCTCAACAACCGCAATAAACGGAAGGCCACAGTCCTGCATCTGACTGTCATGTTCGAAGAACACGACTTCACCAAGATTCTTGTTGAACACGCAGCTAAGCTTGTTGAGCTGCGGACAGGCGTTGAGCAGAGGACGCTGCGTAAACGTCCTATCCATAACTTGATCTACTCAGAACGCAAGGCGCTGCACATGCGGATCCTGAACTTGATGAACTTTGAGGATAGAGTGCTGAGAAATATACCACCTACGATGATCAACGCGAACAACGGCTACTATGACAGCTGGCGGTTGCTTTCCGCCAATGAGTTGAGGTTGATGAGGAGGAAAAAGATGGGCAACAGCACGATCACGTTCTTCGATTTTCTCAGCGCCAAAGAGGAGAAGGTTGCATTTTACATCAGGAATAAAAAGCTGATCAAGGCTTTCGAAGCTAGCGAGGCTAAATTTCCGATCTACTGGGGAATGCTGAAAGCAAACTTTGAAAGGGGACTCGAACGCCAGAAGCTCGTCGAAAATGCGGCCGTTCTGCTGAGCGACGTCCTGAAATTTGCCGATCCCAGCCACATAGCCGTCGACATTATTCTGTCTTATTGCAGCAACGAAGATTTAAGGACTCTCAGTAGTTTATCGTGAAATAATGTACTATTTTAATATGTCAAAGGACTTTGCAATATTGATTAATGAATAACGAGAATTAATTGATAATTGCCTAATAATAATAATTTTTTACATTTTTTACTTACGCTATTGCAAATATTAATGTAAATACGCATTATAGGCATATATAATAAAAATATCGCTACTAGCAAATTGGCAAGTAGCTCACAAAAATGTAATAACTTGTTTAAATACCAGCTTTTTCCCACTTTCGACAATGTTTAGCCGTATCTAATATCTTTTTAACTGAATACACTTACAAAACGTAAAATCGACTATTATAAAGACAAAACCACGTTTTACTGACATCTTACCTCTGTCACGCAAAAAAAGAAGACACACTCCACGAAGCATCATGCTAGCGACAAAAGGCCGGTTTTTCCGCGAGCCACTCGTCTCATGCCCATTGAGAGCACAACACCTGCAAGTATACGTATAGGTATACACCTTGCACGCAGCTGTGTCCTCGAGGCTGTGTACCCTGCACGTACACGCGTAATACGTATACATATATAGGTATAGTAGCCCGAGGCTTCCCCGGCAAAAATCCACGTGCGCGCGCGTTTAAAGAGCCGCGTTTCCGCCCATAATTCCCTTTGCGAGTTCCATACAGCAGCGAAGCAGAAGAGGTGAAAAAATTGTGCTGTAATTGGAGCTATTAAGCGCGCGTTATTTGTTGTTAACTGTTGTGGAATGCGAACGAATGCTTTTCGATCGACATCATTGAGCGGTGATTAAACCTGCAATATTGGAAGTCCGAGCGAATACAACTTGTGAAGAGGTGAATTTTTCAGTAAAAATGTGTGACAATGTTTGTTTCTATTTTTTTCAAAGTTTTTTAATGCGCATTCTTGTATATATTATTACGTAAATACAATTGATATAAAACTTTTCTCGCATTGTTCTTGTCGTTATTACATCGACGTATAAATATTATTACGTTACCTCAGACGTATCAAAAAGAGATTTAGCGCAGACGTGTTCTATACTGTCCCCGCTAAATCGTTACATTAAAAGTTAGATACGGCCTTTAGATAAATAAATCGCATCTAATTGACGGCGGAACAACAAACGTTTGTGTACGTGTGATACAAAAAGGTTCCCTTACGATATTCTAATTCAGACTAATGTCTATTTGCCCGTCGTTACTACGCAGTGATTCATTTTAGGAGAGAGAAGAAAGCGCGTTCTTCTTATCGTCGATAGAACTAATAATATAAGCCGATTGTCTACGATCGATAAAAAATATCTCGTACGATTATTTTCTTTTGTCAGCGAGAACAAGAACCAAGATTATTGTTATTACATACGTATAGAAGGACATGGTTCCCATGATTCATCGCTTCAACGCTACATAGGTTTCAACTAAAGTTATATTCAAACCAATCTACTTTAACATGTTTTTCACAAAGGCAATTGATTCATTTTCAGTTGGAAAAACTTGACGTTAGGTTTTTTCTATTTTCCAATCGATTGCAGAAAATATTTCGTATAAGTACATCAGCTTTGCGAACATTATCAATTGCGTGTTTTTTTCTCGTCTGCTGTTTTGCTCATTCACGATTTTAGATAATTTTTGAAAAAATAGTTTCTTGCCTTTGTTTATCATTATGATTCGTCGCCTACGTGATATATATTTACATAAAGCTAGCAAAATAAAAACTAACTCGAGTAACTTTCTATGTAGTTCGTCTTTTGGTTTCATCGAATTATTTCTCATAATAAAGAGACTTTAGGCTCGTTCGGGGCTCGATCGATCGAGTTTGATTGAATTACTACGTAGAGGTCCTATGTCTATTAATTTAAAAGAGCAACTCTTTGAGTTAAAATGTTAATCAAGGAATTATCTTATTGGTACAATAGTACGAATAATTATAAAATATAAATTTAATTTTAGTTAATGCGAAAAATTACTCGTTTATGTCAGAAGCGGTAATTTATCGAAAATTAGTAAAAATACGGACAGAAAATTGGCACAAAACTTCTTAAGGCAAAATTTAATTACGAACGCCTCACCCTGTGAGCTGTTTCTTTTCGTAAAACATACTTATGATTATCTTGCATGTCAATCGTAAAATACAAAAATTCATACTATCTGGGTTCACGAACGAAGTCTAAAAACGTGAACCATTAGTTTTTAAAAAACTACAAAAGAAAACACTGAATTGAACACAATCTCCGAAATATTTGGCTTTTCACATCTTGACCTCTACTTTGTTTTTTTTTTCTTTCTTTTTCGACATTCTCACCCTGTGTGAACATTTTTATCCTTAAAACTTAGTAGCTTCTACAAAAGCACACTCAAAAAGGCCTCGACTGATCGTACGCGATCTTCCGAGCAAATATTTTTCTCCTTCTTTTCATCATTTTACAAATTGTGCGCGATTTGTACATTTCGTATACCTATAATTCGCGAGAATAAATGTAAAAAGTTAAGATGTCAACGATGGTGCAATAAATAAACGATTGATAAAAATACAAAAGCTGCTCCAAAACACAACATTGTTAAGGAAATAAAAAAAAAGTTCACTACTTACTGAGTAGTACAACCTTCATGTCACAAATCACCTGAAGAAAAGTGCTTTTTCTTTGAAAATATCAATATTGCAAGGTTTGAAAGCAAGTATATCTTAATCACTATGGCAACTTCTTCAAACTAAATTCTAACATTCAATCTTGCAATATGAATATCGAAACAAATAAAAACAATATTCCAAGAGAGCTATTCTAATCTCGATAAACTTACTTCGCTGTCAATAACCGAGATTCGTACATAATCAACCCTCGAGCAAGCAACACTCGAAAACAAAAATCGTTTCCTTTCTACTCTTAATCTTATCAAGGATCGTAAGCTGAAAATTTGCTCAGTCAGTAATTCCAAAGAAACGCGAGAACGAAAAAAGAAAAACTTTCGCATTCCCTCTAAACGGCAGCGGTATCTTCGGTATTTCTCAACAGAGCGGCAGCCTTCACGACGTCGCCTCCGCACTGGTTCAGCATGACCTTGCAGTCCTCGAGGCCCACGAAGTTGTTCTCCTTCTTCAGCAGTCCCTGTAGTCTCTCGAGTTTGATGGCTGCGAGAACGTCCCAGTTCGTGACGTTTAGCGCCGCCACGCACGACTCCGGCGTCGACTGCTCGTGCAGGACTTTGAGCATGATTCGAACCTACGACAACGAAGATGACAATTGTTAGTTGAGCGTGCGTTACAGTTTAGTTTCTTTTATAGCTTATGATTTTTTTTTTCATGAATCTTTTATTTTTAGACTCATCGAGGTTTCTCATTTTAAACTACTTGGTATTTTTCTTAGAACAAGAAAGCTTCGCTTTCATTTCACGTGACCAAAAGAAAAATTGAAATCTAAACAATATTACGAAAACTCTTAACGCACCTCGTCAGACTGTTCGCCATTTCTTGGACCGCGTGTTCTGCGCGAGTTAGGTCCATCGCAGGCAAACTCCAGCAGATCCTCGCAGGACACGTGGTCGCTCGTCCTCGTCATCGTTTCGCCCTTTTCGTTCTCGGTTTGCTGTTGCTGGTCACTCTGCTGGTTCAACCTGCTGTACACCGAAGACTTGGAGTTCAGAATCGTGGGTGTGGAGTTTCTGCTGACGTCCGCGACTTCCGTGGCTTCGGCGACGATTTTACGAGTCGCCTGTTCGATGACGGGTTGAGTACTGGTGGTGGTCTGCGGAGAGCCGAGGCGCGGACTGTCGGTAACGGTGCTGTCGTCCTCGTCACTGTCGTCCGCCGCAGCGTCGCAGTCGATGAGGTTCTCGGAGAATTCGAGAAGGTCCTCGGAGATAACGCTGCAGCGCTGCTGGCTTTTGGAGTCGTGGTGGTCCGATGGCAGCGAGTCCAGGGCGGCGAGCTCGGAGTCTATACGACGTTCGAACTCTTCGGGACTGTAAGAGTGACGTCTTGTTAGACTGGGACGTAAGACCTACAGAATAGTTACTTTTGTATCAAGAAGTTTACATCGATTCTCACCTATTAGTAGTGAGCTCCGGCGAGGCGACATCGCTCCTCGAGACCGGCCTCTCCGTCCCCACACTTCCAGCTCCAACACTACTACCGCCACCAGCCGCTGCTCTGTCCTCGGGTTCCTCCGCAAACGCCGAGAACCTTTGCAAACCGTCGACCTGATCCTCGATGGTCGGACTCGACACCGCCTGCATCTTGGCTAACGTCCTGGTGACACCTCCGCCGGGTATAATGAGCGGATGCTTTCTCTGGTGTCGGGGAAGACTGGACTTGGGCTGAAGAGTCTTAGATCTATCTCGAGGTGGTAGTGGGATGGGGTTCTCGTCGATGCCGCCGACGTTGCCCTGGTTCTGGTTGTTCTCGATCTCCATCGAGTGATGGTGCCTGTTCAGGGTCAGACTCTGCTGGTGCTGCGAAGGTATCGGAGGCGGAGCTTGAGACGGTGCGGGTATTCGGAGTTTTGGAAGCGTTCGTGCGCCGCTGCTGTGGTGGAGACCGTCCAAGTGGAAGCTTCTACTGCCGCCCTGTTAAAGAGTTTACGAATGTTTTAATCTCGGAATTATTAATATAAGCATAAGTAGGTGAAAAGATGAAAGAGGAGAATGATTGTACCTGCTGATGATGCAGATGTTCGTCGTCGCCTATCCCAGAGCCAACGACAGCCGAGGCGACACTGAGCGACGACACCGCGTGTTTGTTTCCCCTGATCCTGGGCCTGACTATCGGCAAACCCGACCTCAACATCCTCAACGGATTGGTCTCAGCCGGTTCCGGGACAGCATTACCATTCGCTCCGGCTATAGGTGTCTCCACCAGACTGTTGTACACCTCCTTGGCCTCCTCCGACAGCGTCGCCTAGACAGCAACAGACACCATAGCCGCAGGGGGAGGGTAGGCGTAATGTGTGACCGAACGCAAAGTAAAAATCAAACCGTCGAAATGAATGAACGAAATCATAAACTCAAGTAAGGTTAAACAAATAAATCATAAGAAAAGAAAGGAAAATAACGAATTAAAAATAATTGAGATATGGAAAGAAAGAGACAAGCGTGTGAGAGGCACGAGTGCGAGAGCGCAGAGGGTGAGGATTGCTTTGGACTATTCGTTGTTGCTTTCGAATTATCCGTCTCTCGTGTGTCGATAACCGCGTGTATTATTTATGATAATGCCCATTTAAACGAAAGGTGTGTCTCTGTTATGTATGTACAAGAAGTTCTCAACGCGAATTGGATTGTCTGATTAATAAACGAGAAGGATTACAAAAAGGCAAACGAGCTTCTACTGCAGATTCTTCCGACGAGCCTTATACACTTAAGGTATATATAATAAAATATACGGATCTTCGTCCTTTATGTTATATATCATATACGTGCGAGTACAAAATCTAATCTCAACGCGTACAAATGTATAAATACGAGTATCAAAAGGTGCCGACACCGACTCTGTCGTTATTATCGTCATCATCCTCGTCGTCGATCTTACTTATAACTTACGCGAATAATAATAATAAGAATAATAATCGCTGCATGCATTGCATCGTTCGCGTTCTCTCTTGCAAGCTCGATGAAGCGCCGCATTCTCAAGATGCCATATTTACAGTCCTGACATCACACATCGATCATATAGCAGACGATGCAAAGGTTCGATGCTGCGTACCCTTGCATCTTGCAAAAAAAATCACACTGAACGACATACCAGAGAATAAAAAGATAACCATCACCACCACGTACAAGAAATAAAAAAAAAAAATTACAAACAAAAATACAGTCTAACGATCAGCTCTCACGTAAAGCTCGCGTCGCAGAGACGCCTGAGGATGCGGGCAAGGGTGGACGGGAACGGGACGGTGGTCGATCACTAGGGAGCCGGGGACGGAGGGAAGGTCAGGATGTCACTGCTGAACTCCGGGTACTCCGAACTGGTATCGGAATCCAAATCCGAGTTGCTGGTGAAGGTGATGCTGGAGCTCGGCGCGCTTTCCGGCCAGGAGATGACGTTGTTTCTGGACGAGAAGGGTGGCGACAGTGAGTTCAAGAAGCTGGTCGACGGTGGCGGAGACTTTCCACTGCTCAGTTCTAACGTTGAAAAGCCTCTCGCGGAGTCCGGGTGGAGGAAGGCCTGGTGGTGCTGAGCTGCTGCGGCCGCCGCAGCCATGGCTTTCTGGTTCTTGAAGTTGAGGCGCAGGTTGTGGGGCATGCGTTTGTGACGACGTTTGAACCTCAACCTGCTGCGGATGTCCGTCTCCGAGTGGGACACCGAGTCGGAGTCCTCGCTGGAGTCGTTGGTACCCGGGTGGAACGACCGGCGCAGGTTCTTCATGTGAGGTCTGCGGTTCTCCGACAGCGACGAGGTTCTGGGTCTGAAGACGTTGGCGTTGCTCTGGATCTTTTCCACGAAGATCTCGGTCTTGGCGATGCCGGCGACCTTACGCTCGTTCTGGTACAGCTTCGGAGGTTCCAGAATCCTCTGGTGCATGGTCGGACTGCCAGAACTGCCATTGCTCTGCTTGGGGATGTTGAGGTCCAAGTGTTTGGGCTTCTGGGGTGGTTGTTGCTGTTGAATGGGACCACCGAGGTTTCTTGTGTTCTGCGCGATGTTCTTGCCCAGCTGGATCATGTTCTGGGTCAGCTTGCCGAAACCCAGGTTCAATCCTGACTGCAGTCCCTTCTTCGAATCCAGGTAGTTCTTGACGCTCTCGAGACCGGACACCTCGCGCTGGTACTTCTCCGCCAGGAGCTTGCTGTTCAACTGCTGTTGATTGTGGTTGAGCTCAGCGTCTGACTTTCTGCGCAATCGTTGCACGTTGACTCTCAGACTCTCCGAGCTGCTGTATACCGGGGAATCCCTTTTCTCCGGCTCCATGAACAACGGGTTGTTAGAAATGGCGTAGGGATAGTCGTGACAATGTCCGTTGCTCTGGTGACCGTTAGTCTGCTCGTTGTACTTCCTGAAGCTCTGGATATTGATCCTCACAGCTTCCAAGTTACCTCTGGGACTGTCCGGAACCGTCGTCTTCATGCTGTCAGAGGATCCACCGCTGTAAACTCCACTCTTCTGAAGACTCTCGTGGTGCCTTGGGCTGAAGGGAGCCGGTCTTTTGTCAACAGCTTCAAGCTTAGGTAGTTCGAACTTCAGAGGTGGTGGCTTGTTGTTGGATGACTCGCTCATCCTGTTAGTCTGAGCTGTTGCAGCAGCAGCGGCTCTGTTGTTCTTCTCACTGAGCATCATACCAAACTCTGGGAAGTTGGCCAGAAAGGCATTGCGACAGGACTGCTCCAGTTCATTGATCTTCTGTTCATCCTCGTACGACAGTTCGTCAGAATCCAGAGGGCAATCAATACTGGCCTCCTCGTCGACATACTTTGGCTGCTCAAAGTACCTGTCCACGTAACTCGTAGACACCCTTTTTGACTCCTTCGGAAATTCAAAGTTTCCCTTTCCATTCTGATGATGATGATGCTGCTGCATGGCCTCAAACTCCAAACAACTTGCGATGCTCTTCCTGTGCGAGTTCCCGTTCTCCAAAAACTCACTGCTCTTCACGAGATTCTGCCTCGTAGCCGAGGCGTTATCCAGAATCCTCGCGTCGAACTCCACATCTACGTACGACGTCCAGGCGGTGGGTTTGGTCAGCAGCTCTCTGGACTTGGCAAAGCAGAACTCGGCCGAGGCCTTGTCCCAGAGGGGAAGTTTGAGGGTTGACGGGGCACCTAGGGATTCTATGCTCGACACGGTGGAGGATAGGGACTGCAAGCTCGAGCAAAGCCACTGCATGCGACATTCGGGTGTGTGAGCGAGTGTGTGAGGTGCGAAAAATCAAGAGAAATCAAATAAACAAGAAAATCAAGAGGAAAGGGGACGAGAGGGGATACGTTTGCATTAGTATCGGCAGATTAGTAAGCGTAAGATACGTTTGTTTCTTTTTTTTTACAGAGATGTTATTTGCACCTAGTTTCTTAATTGATAATCTCTTTACGAGCTCTAACGTGCAAATAGCATCAGTTTTTAAACTAGATATTCGTTTCGATGAATCTACAACGATCGGGGTTAGAGACGATTGTGTTACTTATATGTATACGGGCAAGAGAGTATAATGTTATTTATATGCTGTAAATGTTAATATGTATATATGTGATTGGTTTAATATTATATCATGGTGCGAAATTAAAAGCTTGAATGAAATGATATTCGTTAATGAAAATTAATGAAAGTATAAGTAGAAACTTAAATTATATCAACTGCGTGTATTTGTTATTTGTTTGAAATAAAGTAATTCAAGAACATTTGGCTTATTGTTACTTTTCATCCCACATCACCAAGTAAGATAAGCCAAACAAAAATCGCAACTTATACAAATCATAAATTGAAACTCAGGAGCAGAGTCCACCATTTTCTACAAGAATAAAAGTCGCACTTGCGTAGTTAAGATCGAAGCAGACTCTACTCCCAAACCAAAGATGCAAAAGAGAACCAAAAAAACTCAAAAAGTATAATGTACCTGTATGTCAGGTATACTGGCTGCCTCCTCTGAAAAGTGTCGTCTGTCGGGTTTCGGACTGTGTTGATGTGGCAACTTAAACGAGAACTTGCGTCGTCGCGAGGGACTGGCCGGCGTACGCGGCGAGTGAGCTGAGGCGTTCGAACCAACGCCACCAGCACCGCCAACAGCATTACTGCCACCGAGAGCGTCCTGCGGGTGCTCGAGGTCCGTCATTGAACGCGCCGTCAATTCCTGCGCCATGGCGATCGCCGAGTAGAGCGTTTTCTGATCGGCCGCCGAGATCGGCTTCACCTTCTCGACGCGCAACGGAAAAACAAAACATAAGACATGTGGCCGGATTTCGCGAGGCGAGCTGATTTTTTATTTTTTATTTGTTAATGCTCTAGCATCGTAGTAGAATATCCATAATGAACCACTAATGGACAAAAACAAAATGACAGAATGACGGTAGAGCGGGTATGAGATGTATAAGTATGAAGCCTCCGGAAGCCAGCTATAAGCGTATAACTTTTGAGAAGACTGCTTCTCTTTGCTATAGAAGATGCGACACTTTTTTTGAGGACTTGCCATGAGGGAAGCGACAAAAACATGTACATAATAAGTAAATATATAGTATATAAATGCGAGACGCCATTCATAATCAATGAGTACGAGAAAAAAAATGAATAAAAAAAGCGACGGATTGTTGTTCTTGATATGAATGAGTCGAAACTAAAAATACATAAAACAAAAGTGTACTGTACATTTATAGGACTCACGGTCGCTTGCTTCTTTTTGCAGCTCTGCTTCGCCTGAATCTCGCGCAGCTCGTTTCTCGCGTTGCTCGACTCGTGTTCGGTCGGTATCGGGTGACCCTGAGGTGGTGGTGGCGGCGGCGACGATCCTGCGTACAATCATATTTTACTATTGGATGAATCAAATTTAAAGTATGATTACTATTACGAACGCGATTTACCCAGCGATCTAAACATCTGATCCATCTCGTCGAGGAGACTGGGTCCGAAGTCGAAGCTGAGAGGTTTGTCGAATCCTCTCGGGCTCTCCTGATTCTCTTCGTCGCTGATTTCGTGATATTCGTGATCGGCGCACACGGTACTGCTATCCGTACTGCTGACCATACTGGGAGGTATGTTGTTAGTTGCGTTGCCCAGGTGAGATATCTCCGAGCATGAGTCTGACCATAAGCTCTCTACCGAACAATAAAGAAAATCATCAAAGCGTTCTCGAAAACGATTTAACTAGATAATTTGGAAAATGTTGCTACCGTGTTTGCTTTGCGTGTCACGCTGCACATGCTGGATGCTCCTACTGTCCCTGATCGATTCCCGATTGCTGTCCCTGTCGAGGCCCCTGAGCATGACGTCCTGACTCGCCATCTGACTAGAATTGTTGTCGGTCACGTCTTCCTGCGGTTTGTACGGAGTAACAACCTGCCGGGGCAAGTGCGGATACTTGCCGCCGAGAAAACTTATATCTCCAAAGTAAGCTCCGTCCAAACCGACGTGACCCGTGTGCTTCAGATCTCCTTGGGGCGAGGAGATCATATCTGTGCGTATCTTTCGCCTCTGAACAGCCAATAAAAAATTAATATTCAGTATTCATTTTTTAAATATTTTTCATGACGATTTGGAAATATTTCTCACCTGGGACGAGAATATATTCTTTCCATCTCCCCTAGTGAACTCTCCCGGCTTATTACTCGGCAAGTTACTTCCGAGATAGGCTATCGTGTGCGCTGGATTAAAGAAGCCGGTCTTGCCGTTATTGAGTACACCCTTCCATAGAGTATTGCTGCTGCCCTTGTCGAGCACGGTGATAACGTCGCCTTGCCGATAAGTCAGTTGACCGATCTCCGAGTTATCCTGGACCGCCTGCACTTGCTCTGGTTTCAAGTCAGGCAACAGGCAGATCAGCTCCGAGAACTTGGGTCGTTTGGTAGGCTCGTGCTGCCAACACTGCTGCATCGACGAAAAGTAATCTTTGGGACAACAGTCGGGCTGCTCGAGACGCTGGAAGTTCGGCTCGTCGATCGCTTCGAGAATCTGGTGGCCGGTCAGCGCTGCCCATGGTTGGAAACCGTAGCTGAACATCTCCCACAGGGTCACGCCTGCAATTGAGTCGCATATGAAATTATAATTTCTATGAATACTTACAAATCTAAAAAGAAAGCTTGCGCTCACCATAGGCCCAAACATCGCTGGCCGACGTGAACTTCAAGTACGATATGCACTCGGGCGCGCACCAGGCGATCGGTAGCTTCAGATTAACGTTGAAATTCGTCTGGTAGTAATCCTTGCCGACACCGAGCGCGCGCGACAGTCCAAAGTCCGAGATCTTGACCTTGTTCTTCGAGAAAACCAGGATATTCCTCGCAGCCAGATCTCGATGTATCAGTCTTTTGGCCTCCAGGTACTGCATGCCGTCGGCTATCTGAACGGAGAAGTCGCAGAGCGACGGCACGGGAAAGCTGGCTCGTAAACTCGGCTCTTTGAGACACTCAAGTAGCGAACGCAGAGGCGCGAGTTCGGTCACCAACATCAGTGAGTTCGTGTCGAGGACGACGCCGTAGAGACGCACGATGTGCTCGTGGTCGATCGAGTGCATGATCGCCGCTTCCTTGAGGAACTCGATCGGGTTATTTTGCATGCGTTCGCGGGAGAGACACTTTATCGCCACCTGGATGCGCTCGCCGTCGTTCGTCCAAACGCCTTGTTGTACTACGCCGAATTCCCCCGTTCCTGATTAAAAAAAAAATGTTAGTTATTAATTGCAATGAAACTCAACAGCTGTCTGCTACTACTGACATAATGAGCACGATCTAATACATCTTCGCAACTTGAAATACGATTTATGCTCTGGTCTATAAATAACTGTAATTTAAAATCGACATAAACATCAATATTCACTTTATAGCGAGTTCGATATCCTAAAGTAAAGTATTGCTGCAAAGCCAAGAAACCAATAATATATTAAATCTCACAAAACCTCATTATTAATTAAAATTGAATAAAAATACAATTTTTATAAGCAGTTAAATTCACACACCGAGTTCCTTGTTAACGATGATGGCATCCGCGGGTATCATGTGCTTGTTAGGCACACGAATAGGCGGCCTGTCCTGTCGCTCCTCGGGCAGCATCGCCAGACTGCCGGGCATCGGCTCCTCCTTCTTCGGTAGCAGCATCTTCTTGAACTTGGACAGGTAGTTCTGAGGAAAGTGCTTTTGAAAGTACTTTTTCAGACGGCGCATCTCCGGCTTGGTCATTCCGATGCCGCACAGGTCCTCCTCCGTCACGTACTTGAGCTGCGCCGTGTTCTGGACCTTCAGATCACCTGCGATTGGACAAAGTTTAGTTGGTTGTTCGGTACAGTTCTGAGAACTTTGATTTTAGTTTATATAGAGTGATGATAAATAATTGATCTTAAAATTGGATCGTTAAAACACAACTTGAAGATATGAATATATAATTTATCTTAAAAACCAACCTCTGATTCCAGGATAATACTGTTGGAGTTCCGCCTCCATGAGGAACTCGTACAACCCGGGACCCGTGTTCCGCGACATCCCTAATTGTGCGTCTGAAAATTCAAAATTCCATCGTTAGTTTGCGCATCCAGCTGCGTTAATATTTCGGTTACAAAGCACAATTTCAAACAGATGATGGTTATTCAACAACACAGCAAACTAAATATACGAAAGTGTTTCGCATGAGGATGTATAATGACCCATAAAAACTCATCGCAACTCGTTATGCAATAAATTGCACCTCCAGAACACACAAGACTATATACAATAACTCGACCACGCTTCGAGTTTAGGTAAAGAAAAATATTTCGCCTCAAAGTAAATAGAAAAAACTCTAATTGGATCTCAATCTCTAATGAAACACCTCAAAGGCTCACCAACAAAACCAATGAAAACCAATCAACGACACTTCTACAATCCCAATCACCTGAGCTCACAATGCAAAACAAAACAAAAATCCGCGCCAACAAATCAATCGTCCATTCATCCATCCAATGCCTCGGAAAACAAAAGGTAGTCCCGCGCGGGTGATTCAAGCCTCCGGAGCGTCATTGCACAACTCACACATACACAGACTGCACTATCCGTTTGTAAAAGCTCGCGACTAATACTGTAGAGCCAACTAAACTCTCCTCACGGGGCGAGAGAGAGAGAGCTGCACTTCCTCTTCCTCGTCGTTGATAAATAGAACGCAATTAACGGCGCTGATGCTCGGATCGGATGTTGGGAATTAGGCGATGGGGGACTCTTCGCTTTTTTTCCCTTCTATACAGTTTGTTTGTGTTTTTTCGGATGAAGTGTAAATGGTGGTGTACGGAATTAGACGTTTCGGGTGTTATAGGAGAAAGTTTTTAGTCGGGAGTGTGAATGACGCTTGGGGAAGGGCGATGCTGTTTGTTGGTTTTGTATTAATGTACTGAGAAAAGTTTTTGATGCCACATTGGGAGTAAATCGAAAAATTTTCATAAAAGTGAAGTATTTTCACTCAGCCTGAGCAGTCCAAGCAGCAGAGAGTCTCTCAACAAGGCAGTTGGGGCATAGGTGCATGTTCACACATCATCAGAGTGGCGGACCTTTTTTTCTCCGAGTATATGGGAATTCCGTAGTTCTTCTATAATATTTACTCTGACAAAGCTGTTTTATAGGCCATCAAGCTCGTTTATCACTTTGCCTTCGTAATGCGGTTACTTGGTGCACGGTCGATAAAGCCGTTTCGAAAAATAATAGGAGTCTGGGATTGTATAATAAGACCATTCTTATTAGTTCTATTGTAAACGAAGCTTTTCTTCGCGATACGCCAATTTAGATTACTATTGCTTTGATAAAAGGATGAAAAATCGATGAAAATCTAAAATTCATTTACATAAAACACTATTTCTCTTCACAACGCACTTGATTAAATATCGAAAAATGTACAAGACTTAAGAACCTCACGCTCGTTTCCTCACATCAATCGGTCGCTCCCACACATCCCATAAAAACTGTCCCCTTTCTCCAAACCCAAGCGCAGCAACCACACACTCGCACCTACAACATTCCAGTAAAAAAAATCTCTCGCGTCGGCGTTGCGATGCAAACGAAACGAACGAGTCGATGCATGACGAGGCGCATCGGTCCGAATTCGCAATTTAAATTTCGACGAGTCGAGAGTTGCAATCGAACGTCCGATCCAGAATCGCTCGAAAACTCGCCGATTTCCAAGTGTGTGAGTACACTGTACAGTTATTATCGGAGACATGTTCAAGAGCTTGTCGTTCGCCAAGTTGGGCAAGGTAATTACTATCTGTATAATATACGCGTATATTTTCTCTCTATAAATACAGCCTCGACTAGCTTTTTGGATCGTTTACGTAATAATTAACGAGAGGAGTGATGATGCGGATGTGTGCAAAAAATGCGCGCGCGGAGAACAATGAGGCGCGAGTTTTGAAAATTTCCAAGGCGCGGCTTGCGAGTAATGAGAATGAGACTCGTGATGGCGGTGTGTACAATGCAGTCGCGAGCGAGTCCCACATATAATAAATGCGCGCGATGATGATTTTTCTCGGGAAATGAAACCTACGGATATCTTGCGTCGTGAGATGGTCTTGTGCAGGTAACGGAATCTTCGATGAAGGAGCCTTAGAAGGAGAGTATCACAGCTCTGAGCTACCCAAAATATTTTATACGGTATGGTTACAATATCTTCAGATCTATTTGTACGTCTGAGAAAATATTTGATCTACGATAACTTGACTGTTAAAATCCGCATTTGAGTGATTTTCCTTGTCACACTGTACAAGTATAACTTTCATAGGAATAATGGCATCAAGCCAGCATACAATCCGAATCTAAAAAATAAAACATTAGACGCGAAAATACGTTCTAAGTCGGCCCCGTCGTCCTCGAAAGAATAAGTATAACGAAGCCTCGACCGAAAGGAAACCTGAAAAGAGCCGAAAGAAAAGCAGCAGCAGCATCTCGTGTATCGAAATTCGATCGATTCTTTAGGTGCTATATAGGGGCACACGACGTCGTTGCAGTGAACCGAGAAATAGAGATTCGACGAGTGCGCGAAGGTGAAGGTGAGGGGGATAGTGTGGGTGGCCGCGACAAAAGTGCAAGAGGGAGGAAACGGGAGAAGCTCGATGGAGGGATGCCAGAGGCTTTGTTGCATGGACACGTATATAAGTGTGGTCTCTCACCCTGGAGTTCAAGTTTTGAAGAATAACGACGGTGCCGATACGGGTATTTGCGAGGAATTGACCTGCAGTGGAAGATAGATTATCATATTTTGATACATTGTAATTTATCGCATTTTAATTCGCGACACATTCAGCCTAGCCGAAAGAGAGTAACTTTCGTGTCAAGCATCGATCGAAAACACGACGTTCTCACAAATCATCAGCCTCGTTAACCCATCAAGCCTCTTGAAAAACCTAGGAAAAAAAATAGACACATCCACAATTCGTCAGGCCCCGCGCGTCGACTTCCGCGTCAAAGACACGCCCCGCGAGAGACGTGTCCGGACCTTAAATAGAAAATGATTTATAAATACGCGCGTCGGACGCTGCGAGCGAGTGCAGTCTATTTTCGTCATTCACCGAGAGACTAACTGCACGCGAGAGTTTTAGATGAAGATTCGTATAGGTTTGTTGCTTTTTGGAGGGACGATTGTTTGGGATTTTTTATGCTGATTGAGTGAGTTTCCTCTTTATGCGCCATAATGTATTTTCTTGTGAAAACCCCGACGTGATTTTCGATAACGAGATAACCGTGCTTTAAATTAGTGTCTCATGCGACAAGACCCAGAAATGACAAAATGCAGTTCGATAGCTCCTGAAACTTCGCCTGCATTGAAAATCGCTATCTAGAAACCGATGTATACTTCTTATCAGCTGTCCCTCAGTCTATAACTCACGACTGAATACACAAACTTCGTAACGAACCGATGATCGATGAATCACACAAAAATTTGCAATGATTCACTCAACGTCCAAAAAAGATATCAATCATTCGCACAACTCCGGAATCGATAATTCACTAACCGGCGGCGTTTCCAAGTCGCGCCGAGGAATCATAACAAAAGCGCCGGTGCTACACAGCTGACGATTAAAAGGAGCGAGTACACGAGCAAGCCTCTCTCTGTTATCGATTTCCTCTCTCGGGAAAAAAAGTGTCAAAGGGAAAGCAATCGGCTTTTTTCCGCGCGAGAGTGGCCCCGGTGCACAAAGGGACTGTGTATAGGCCTGAGAGCTGGCTCTTTATCTCGAATACGAGAGAGGGATAGATGTGTTGTCGGGGCTCTTGTAGCCCGGGATCTTTATCCGGAGTAGTACACGGCACGCGATAAGGGAAATCGAGCGATTTCGGAGCTGAAAATTAGGAGGATTCTAAAGCTTCTTGATTTATATAGGAAGTTAATTTCGTTATGCAAATTGACGATCTGAATCAGCGCGATATATCGACCACACCGATCTCTCTCTTGTAATTACAGCCAAGCGAAAGAAAACACACACGAGTTCCTGCACTCGACTTTCTATTTGTATCTAGATACGCCAAGTATCAGTATATTATATTCCCGAGTAAAAGCGTATAGCCGCAGTTCGATCTCTTTCCGGCGTGTCTCTACCTTTATATATTACACACCCTAAAAAGCCAGTCTCGCACCAAAACAAAGCAAAACACAACAAAATCAGCCAAGCCAATCCCCCCGATTTAAATCCCAGGAATACAACAACAGAGTAGTACCCCCTTCTCATCTCTTCTCCCCCCGAAAATCACACCTTTCTGCCCCATCGATTCGAGTATTATATGCAGCAGCAGCAGCAGCAGCAAGCAGCGCGTTGACCCCCGATGTGTGTCTGTGCGTGGCGACACTGCACGCCGCCGAAAAGAAAAGAAAGAGCCGCTGCCGCTGCGCGAAAAAGGTTATGACGCACTGCCGAAGTGCCGAGAGAGATGAAATCACACACTACAGAGTACAAGTACGGAACGAGAGGGAGAGATTCTGGCAAGAGGCCCAATGGACCGTCCATACGGGAAAATGGAAAACCGGACGTAAATAAACAGGCACACTTTCCCATGCATCAGTAGGTTGTTGTACTGTCTATAATACTACTACTATACAAGCCACACGGAGACGACATACACGAGAATAAGGTGAACCTATAGGTTTCCCACAACCTCCGGCGCGTCTTTGGGGAAACTCGAGAGAGACGAGAGAAACCCGCAGGTGTACCTCGTCCGCTCAATATCTCACACGACCAGAATCGTCCTCTCCTCGGCAGACGGGGAATAACGTTGTCTATGTAGGACGTAGGTGTATGTACCCATTGTCGGTGGCGGCGATTTGCTCCTTTGGCGGCGACATGCGACGACAACGCTGCTGGATGCTGCGCTGCTGCTTCTGGGCCGCGGCTACATGGCGGCTACAAGCGTCCTCTCGTTTAGCGGCTGCACTGGATAGTAGTACACGTGATGCGATGACTGCAGCAGCTGAGGTAGGGAAGCGTAGGTTATATACTTATTATAGGCACTTGGAGCTGTCTCTGTCGTTGTTGGTGTCTCGTGCTGGAGAGGGATGCAGCCGTCGAGGAACACCATACACACGCACAGTCGCACACACGCGAACGCGATTAAACCAAGTGCAGCCGCGGCGGCCGCGGCGCGATCAGATGCTCGCTCTGCGCGACTGCTGAGCTGAGCTTGGATTTCGAGTTGTAATGCGGTAGTGTCGTTGCCCCCTCCACTTGAGAGCAAGAGAGTGAGAGAGAGAGAGAGAGAGCGGCGCCTCCGCTCCGCGACTTCTTCGAGTTGCTTGATGTGGCGAGAGCTCGATGGAGCGCGGGAAGTTTAAATATTTTCGGAGTTTCGGAGCCATAGTAGGTACATCTACTCATTGCTGATTCGGTTCTGTAAGATACGATAAATAATTGATTGTGTTCGCGTTTTTTCAAATATTTTAATTTATGTAATTACGTGGACTTTCTAAGCCTTAAGCTTGGACACGTACATTTTCCGATTGATGTAAAAGCTCTGAAATGATACGCAAAAACCCGTATGATAAATAATGCTTACGTAAAAATTTAAATTCACGATAAAATTTGAAAGTACAAATTTATTTGCTCTCGTCTGTGTTGCACCGTTTATCCTCGATTGTCGACACGGTGATGTCCCCGAGATAGTACCTTTTCTAAATAATCATGACTATCTAAGCATCTATTGTTAATTTTGCAGACTTGCTCAAGGCTTCTAAATTGAAATTTCTTCTAAGAAAACGTAATGTTACTTTAAATTACGTTTTTTGTGGATCAAAGCTTTTACATGCGCCCTTTTAGTCTTCTTCGCGCAGATAGAAAAATTACTTAGTATTGTGTGGAACTTTCATGTGAATTCGCGTGCTTCGACGTTTTTTTCCTAATGATTTTTCGTGATATTACTAAACGCGTTAGGAATGTAAAAGATGACTCTGATGCGCTAACTCGATCAATAAAACAAATTTTAATAATTCAAACATAATTAAAAGTCGACAATTCTCAATCCTACCAACATAACTCGATCCGCGATCATTCGAACAGACTCGCGCCGCGGTATACGCACACACCCGTGTTGTTGCGCACGAAAGAAAACACCCATTCCAGCGATTACTGGCTCATTAGTGCGCTGCGCGATAGCCGAGACAAGACAGGTCACAAAAGATCGCTGCATCAGTCTCCTATCAACCTTATACTTTATCACCAGCCGCGAATACCATAAAGATCAGATCTTCTCTGCAGTAGGTACCGTCACCGCCACTAAATCAGGTAAATAAACCTCAACAGCCTATTTCTCCAGTAAACGAGTCAATCTACATATAAAACGAAATCATGGAAAACGCATCCATCGTTCGATAGAAACCGGTTCGCGATTTCAGCCTTGTCACGACGGTTGCAGAAAGAGATAAGTACTTTTTTTTATCGCATCGGGCGGCGCCTCTCGGGGCAAAGACTCTGATCTCTTGCGAAATCTTCGATACATCTGTCAATTCGTAAGCTTTTTGCAACAATAGGTTGAACCTTCGTGCCTGTCGACTACTTTTTTTCTCTTTTGTTTTCGTTCGCTGCACGCGATGTGACTTTCACTGAGTACTTTCACCGGGTCTAATAAGTAAACTTATACCTATACTTTGCACGAATCGCATAGTGGACGGCACCTCGGATTTTGAAAGTTGATTTGTCGAAAGGGATCGTCGGAGTTTCGTGTCCAAGGTCGTGCGTTCTTATGGCTGGTCTTTGATAAGGCGGTAAAAAAGCGTTGTCCTTGAATAATAAAATATGCGCGATCAATGTCGCGATGTGCTGCGGACAGACGGTTCTGCAGCGTACTGTAAACGTATTAATTGACTTGGGCTTTTGATTTTCTTTTCACACTGCTCAATGAATGTCCAAGCAATTATTTTTCTGTGCGATAAACAATTTTTGAAGATTTATGGTAGATGAGTTTACTAGAAACACTTTCTTTTAGCAGATATTCAAAATGGTGCAGAAACCAAAGGTTTACGTCGTGGGAGTGGGCATGACCAAGTTTGAGAAGCCTGGCAGGCGAGACGATTTTGACTACCCACAGATGGCCAAAGAAGCTGTTACCAAGGCTCTAGCTGATGCCAGAATTTCGTATGCAGATGTCAAAGCTGCAGCAGTTGGATGGGTTTATGGAGACTCCACTTCTGGACAGAGAGCGCTCTACGAGGTTGGACTGAGCGGATGTCCCATTTTCAATGTGAACAACAACTGCTCCACTGGTTCCACTGCTCTGATGGTGGCTAAGCAGTTTGTGGAATCTGGCAATGGTGACTGCGTTTTAGCTCTTGGATTTGAGAAGATGGAAAGAGGATCTTTGACTAGCAAATTTATGGACAGAACAAATCCTATGGACAAGCACGTTGAACTGATGGCTGATATTGCTGGTGAGTTTGCTAACTTTGTAAGTAAAATTATGGTAGCTGCGCAAGTTTCACAATATGTGTGCTGATTTTGCAGGAATAAATGAAAGCCCAATAACAGCTCAGATGTTTGGTAACGCTGGAATCGAACACATGAAGAAGTATGGTACAAAACCAGAGCACTTTGCCAAAATTGCGTACAAAAATCACCTGCACTCTGTGAACAATCCCTACTCACAATTTCAAGACAAATACACTCTGGAGCAAATTATGAATTCGCCAAAGGTCTTTGGACCACTGACAAAGTTGCAGTGTTGCCCTACATCTGATGGATCCGCAGCGGTTATTTTAGCTAATGAAGATTTTGTGAGGAGACACAGGCTTGAAAACCAGGCTGTAGAAATTGTAGGAATGGAAATGTCCACAGACTTGCCATCCACTTTTTCTGAGAGGAGTTGCATCAAAATCATTGGGTATGTCATTTACATGTCTATCATTAATCCCTGAACTTGAAGAATAGGCCTTATAATACTAAAAAGAAATTTCAAAATACTAGAAAAAAATTATCGTTTTTTAATAACTATCCATATGTGTTTATTTGCACAAGTGCTTGTTGGAATATAATTAGTTTTTATGGTTACACTACAGTTTGATGCAAAAAAGCAACTTTTGCTTATTCATCGCTTCTCAGATATTTTCATACTTAATCAAGTGTATTGAAAGTTCTCTACTCTTATCCGCAATATGTCTCGCATTTTCTTATGAATATCAAGTAAAATGTAAAAAAATTCTAATTATAATATGACGTGTTTTTCACAAAGCACTGATAAAAGTATTTGTATCGCAAGATAATCTATAATTGTCTTCTGTTTTCTCTGATATATACATAAATTCCAACATCGCTGTTATCTGTTTATTATTGAATCAGGAGTATAGAATTAAACTGCAACCGCGATAAGACATTCAGCCTATATTGAACGTCTTGAAGCTCGCCAATGCTATTATGAAATGCTTTACTTTTTCCAGATATGACATGACGAAGGACGCTACCGAGAAGCTGTTCACGAACACGAGCTATAAGCCAAGCGATGTCGATGTCGTCGAACTGCACGACTGCTTCTCTGCTAATGAGCTCATCACCTACGAGGCTTTGGGACTTTGCCCACCAGGAAAAGCCGGCGAGCTGATCGACTCGGGCAATAACACCTACGGTGGAAAATATGTTATCAACCCAAGTGGAGGACTCATTTCCAAAGGTCATCCTCTTGGTGCCACTGGTCTGGCCCAGTGCTCTGAATTGTGCTGGCAGCTCAGAGGCCAGGCTGGCAAGCGTCAAGTGCCCGGTGCTAAGCTGGGTGAGCGGGTTTTTTTATTGAATTTTCTTTTAAGGTTTTGATTTTATGACATAGGTCGAGTCTAGTTCGGTAAAAATGACGTACTCATTTTTTTATACACTACCATATACCTATCACTGAAAAATTCTAATCAATAATAAGAAACAATAAATTAACAATATATAATTATTTATAGCTCTTCAGCACAACATTGGTCTGGGTGGAGCTGTAGTGGTAGCTCTCTACCGTCTAGGCTTCACGAAGACTGGCGCAGTGCACCGCAACAACGTAGCTGCGAAGAAACCACAGAAGGAGTACGCTGCGAACCCTGAAGGCTTCAAGGCCAACGTTCTATTCAAAGCCCTGGCAATAGCAATGGAGGAAGATGAGGACGGCCTGATCGACCGGGTGCGCGGTATCTATGGATTCAGAGTAGTGAACGGACCGAACGGCGCTGTCGGTTACTGGGTTGTCAACGCCAAAACTGGCAAGGGCAGCGTTGAGTATAACAGCAAGACCAAGCCTGACGTCATTTTCACCATCAGTGATACCGACGTTGTCGACTTCATCTCCGGCAAGCTCCAGCCCCAAAAAGCCTTTTTCCAGGGTAAGGTCAAGATCCAAGGCAACATGGGTCTTGCCATGAAGCTCCCCGATCTCCAGAGACGAGCTGCGAAGAAGATCGAACTGATTCGCGCGAAGCTGTAAACTTAGGTCGTTATATCAAGAGCGTGTTAAACAAATTCCTTTCTCTCTTCTTTTTTGTTTTTGCACTTTTTTACTGCATTACTTTGTCTAAGGTTTAAACATAGTTTATGGATGAGACGTATCTAGATGCAGGGGTATGGATAAATGATAAATCAAACGTAGAGTTTTTCTACTGTTATCTGTCGATCAATATTTCTGTTATACATACGCGTCGAAGATTTCGGTACAACAGTCTTTAGAGATAAGAAAGTAGAGAATGACTGATAATCGTGCTGTTATTGCAAAATGACAATTGCAATTTAGAACTATTATGCTATATACTTCGGTGTCAGTAAGGTTTCTTTGGAGGGAACAAATTATACAAAGAGTTATATATGTATACCTATATAGATTATAGCGAGCGTACTGGGTATCTCGTGTATTTACACATAAAATCTATTTTGTACACTTTTTTCATACTATAGACGTATTGTAAAACAATGCGCATTGTTGTGTTTATTGTATATTTGGTATGGCTGTTAAAGTACTCTAGGTGAACACGGATTTTAATAAAAAGTTAAATCAAACTCAGCACGAATTCTTTGCTGCAAGCAGCTTCGTCGTCAACAAATCCGATTTCCACATAATTTTCATTACCGCTTGCGTTCATTAAAACGAATGAATCATTTCAAACTAAAACTACCAGCTCACAAAACATTCCGTTTCCACTTGGAAAATGACAAACAGCGGGAGTTTGAACAATTTTTCAACTCTACGCTTGGATCGGCTTCCAAAGTTTGGAAGCTACTTTTTCAATCTCGAAAACCTTACTCCACTTAAGGAATAATAACGACGGAGAGGAAGAGAGATAGAGAAAGAGTCCGTGAAAGGAAAGGCGCACTGCAGTCGCAGCTGCGACAAAAGGTAGTCACGTTATAGAGGAGAGAGCATTTCCTTTGGGCAAAGCGCCAACCACTCGCAAAAGGGCTGTGGGAGCTTTATATATGTACGTTGCGGAGAAAGATATTGATATTTCGCAGAAATAAGGAGTAGAGGGAATTTTGGCCGCAGAGCTGGTGAAGATAAAATTAAAAAAACCATTTTCTAAAGTATTTGTCCACATGAGTGACTATCATTATTTTAGATAAAATTTAGAAAAATTGAGTAATTTACATCTATTGCATCCGTTAGATAATTGAAACAGGCAATACTAGAAAACTTTTGTTTTCAAGTCTTGCATTATGTTTTATTTAGAAATATAAAAAGTGCTTCATTATTAGTGTTTCAAGACGTTTACTATAACTACTCATATAAAAATGATTACATGGTTGGCAACATCAGTTACAATGTTGTAGTACCTAATGAGATGTTCATTGAATTACGTAACGTCGCATCGGATGACGTACTATATATCCACAACTCAAAAACGTAAATACCGGACAAATTAAAAAATTAGAACGAGATTATTTACGTATAATGTATAATCTATAATGTAGGTAAGTAAACTGTAAATATATCTCGCATCTTAAGTTCTACGCAAGTGACGCTAGTGGCGCACCAATCGCCCGTCTACGACGTCTGCTGTGGCAGTCTCTTGTGCGACGTCACGCTCTATGTTCGCTACTACCTACTCCCAACAGTGAACAGTCCCAGCTGATCATGATCAGTGACGCCTTGAGTTTTAGTTCAGTTCAGTGTGCCTAACGCGCTCCCGACCAAGCGGTTGCGCTGCGTCGCAATAAGTTGAATGAATCAAACCGAGATGGACGATTTGATAAACGATCGCGACGTGTTACTGCTGGCGAGAGCTAAGGATCTGGAACAGGAGTACGAGAACCTGGTGCGTACGTTGGATGCAGCCTACGATGCCGTGAGGCAGATCAACGCCGCCATGGCCGAGAACAGGTCGGAGGCGAAGCGCGTATTTCAGCAGAGGCTGGAACTTTTGGCGTCACGACCCAATGCCAATAATAAGAGACAGAATGGCGATCACATCGTTAACGCGGTTACGCGCAACGCTGTTGTCGAGGAATCGTTAGTAGTCAGCGGCGGAAATGACAGAGTGTCGAGAAAGCCAAAGGCGGTTCTGGTGACGGCCGGCCATGAGAAACTCGCGCGTTACGTCATCGCCTTGGCTGCTAAGAAAAACAAAGGTAGGTAATATATTTTTCTTACTCGTGCGCATCCGTTATTAATAAATAGCGTAACATGTAAAGTGTATATTAAAAATGTGATGTACACCGGCTCAGATCATTCACTAAAATCAAGTCCATCTTATCTGTTCTATTTAGACGCTGCAACAAAGAGCACAGCGAGTGGAGTAGCTGCCCAGAAAAACAGCAGTCGCGCTGCCAGTGACGCGATTGCCCCGAGCCTAATGCATTGCTCGCAGCACAAGACTTATTCTTCGCAGCGCGTCGGTATCAAGGGATACGTCGGTGACGAGCACTCGTACGCGGAAGTCGACACGAAGACCGGGCTGCTTGGTCACAGCGTCACACAGGAAGCGGAGAATCACAGCGCGAAAGACGATGGGACTGAGATCGAAGTAGATTTGTCCATTGTCAAGTCGGAGCTGGATGACGGTTAGTATCCGTCATTTTGTTGCTCGTTATTGGAGTGACGCTAACACGTATTTCGTACATTACATTCGAATACGCACTAAGATTTATCGACTGTATCAGTTGTAAAAGCGTATAATCTTCACAATCAAGGCAGTTGCTTACTTTTGAATTTCGGAACCAATCAAGAGTGTAGTGCTGATAAGATAGGTGAGAAAACTCGTTAGGAAACAATGGAAGTGACGCTCTTTCATACAATTAAAGCACGAATATGCAGATTCGAATCATTAATTAGAATACGTATCGTATGAATAACGCGCATCGTGACTGTTTAAATTCTCACTATGAATTCCAGTACTCGATGACTTATTTCTGTAGATATTTATCAACGATTAAAAAATCACCTGTAATCTGAATTAGCAATAAATATATCCTAATTTTCACAGATGAATCAAACGAGTCGAAGCTGAGACGCGACTCCATCGCAGACGACCCCTCCTCGTCGAAAGACCACAGCGCGAGCGTCTCCGCGACTCCGGAACCATCGGCAATTACTCTTACAATGTCGCCAAAATTGAAAGTAGTCCAGCAGGAGGCCTACGAATACAGAATCCGGGGTCGGCGGAAAAACAAAGTGGAAGAACCGATGGATGAGGAAGCAGTAAAGAGGAAGAGGGTCATGACCAGGAACAGGATGCGCAGGTGGCGCGCGAAGAAGAGGCTCGAACAAATGTCTGATATCACCAGCAAGAACAGATACCTAGAATTGTAAAATCACGAAGCTTGCCATAACAGAAAGCATCATTTAAGTTTCGGTGTATATAAACGTTAAGATTTTATTGTTTTCGTCCAATGTTTTGATAAATACATTTTTTTTACTGTGAACCAATTGTAAGTTTTCGTTAATTATTTTTTTATTCATTATTCACAGTTTCCGTGTGTTAAAATAAGCTATATAACGAAATTCAGTGAGCAATGTCTTTACCCGACGGGAGTTTGTCTAAAATCACTATAAAGATTAAAGCCGCACCAATGACAATGACAAAGCTTCAGCAAACGCAAAAAGTACATACAAACATAAAAGAGCCGCAAAGCCTCGTTGGAGGAACAGAGTCAAAAACTTTCCACGTTTATCCTCTTGCGAGCTCAATGTGCGGCTGACGGTTTACTTAGTGTTGCTTGACTTGTTTGCTGGTATTATTTTTAGGTTTAAAATGAGAAAAAATAATGGATTGCTTTCTAAAACAAATTTTACAAGTCACTGCATAGCACGACTGCATTACTACACCAAAGAGTTGTGGTGTATACACTGCTGTCTTGCCGGTATCATTATTCAGGCGCACGTGCTGTCTCACCGGCTTTAAAAATAAAAGAATGAAACAAAATTATTCGTCGTGTATTCACTTTACATAATAATATTTAAAGTTTTTATTTGATGTCTGCTAAAATATGACAGTGTCATTTCAAGCAAGCGTGTAAGTTTTGGGTTTTCTCTATACGCGCACTAGTACTCGCGAAAAATCTCGCGAATAAGGGTACATTCAAATTATAAGAGATGGCGCTACTTGTTCATAATTCTGTTATAATCTACTCAATCTACTACGAGTTTTTAAAGAATCCTTACATACATGTATCAGCATGCATCTTAAAGCTGTAAGTAGTAGCATATAAAATAATAGGGCATCGTAAGAATACTAATTTCCACTTAACTGTCATAATACTAATATACAGGCATCAAATTATAAAATACGCATTATATATAAGTTTGTCGTTAATTTCTTTAAATTTGTTTTTCAATGTTAATTGTTGTACGTTTTAAAGAGCGTAAAATAAATTTAAATGTTATCCAATGCTTTTTCAATGCAGTATTTACAGATACACTGAATACATTGAATAATCGTCGAAAATTTGAACTCAACAAATAAGTGCTACATCAGTGCGCTAAAGAAGATTCATCAGGACATCTCTTAGCTGCCATAAAAGTTCATAAAATCACACATCAATTTTGCATTAAAAAATAATACCTATACGTTCTCCAAAAGAGCTGACAAAAATACGGGCTGTAGCAAACACCACTTACACCCATTACAAACTTAATTCGCAAACTTACTCTCCAATTACCGTATAAAACTGCAGTCCCGCACAAAACGCTTCGACTCCAAAAGAAGAACAACAACACAACACGAAAGCATCATCTCGCCCGCATAAAAACCCCATAAGAACGCGCGGGGCGCCGCCAGCGGCGCTTTTCGTCCCTGCACTTAACCTCCCCACTCCGCGAGCCTTCTCAGTAGCTCGCTCTTATTCCAACAGCAGCAGCAGCGCGTCTCTCGCTCGCGCGTCGGTCGTCGGTCCGACAGTTTCTCGCTGCTGCTCATCGGGTGCGCGCACGAGAGACAATACTAAACCTTCCAAACATCTCACACTGCACAAGAGAGTAACCAGTTCCACGTGCGCGGCCGCGTCTCGTGCACCTGCAGTGCGACTATTGTTGTTTATTTACACTGTTCGAGGTGTTCTTGTGTGCAAGACGACTGGCTGCATACTGGAGTGAACTGAGGAGCAGTGTCAGACACGTGTAAGAGAAGGAGATCGGAGAGGATTATATCCTACATCCTACACTCTGGACTGGACGCGCGCCAGCGAAAATTCGCACACCACTGGTGAGTCGATCCTGTTCTTCATCTTCTTGAGTTGCAGCTTTGGCAATGGACTGAGTTTGTCTCTCGCGGATGCTTATGTAGACTGGTTTTATTTGCGACTTTGCCGGTACCTATAAGTTTATCAGAGCCGGTGGGGTCGGGATAAATCTGGTGTTCGTTAGATTGTGAATTGGTAATCATATACCCATATATCAGAGCAGAAATTCGCGGATCGAACACTCGAAACCGTTAGGAGAAATTCGCCAGTTTTATTGTCGGTCGCCGTATACTTGCAAGAGGTTTGCACACGGCCGGTTTGTTTATAAACACAATCGAACGACTCCGAAATATTTGAATTTCGCGAAAATTCGAACAGACAGTTTTCCCATCAACCATCAGCGTCTAGTTCAGAAGAGAAGCTCCGTCTGCGATTCTTTGCGAATCATCACGACGTGCACTTATCTTCTGTAAACACACAAGGCAGCAGTGGCCTCGACTCGAAAAAAGTCATTACTCCGAGCGGTTTACTTATGTATTTCAATGTATGAATTCGTACACAGGTGTGCGATATGAATTGCAAACGAAGGCCTAGAATCGTTTTTCGAATAACTTTTCCGTCTCGTAAGGAGTTTATCATAATCTAGCTTACAGAGGTAATGTTCAACCGATTTTGATTGAAATAAACATCGAATCCAAGACAGACTCCGAAAATATTTGAAAACATCGCAGTCGTTAAATTCTCCCACAAATTCGTGTATACACCTCGCACTCTCAGCCCCTTTCGCGCAGCATGTAGATACCTATAATGTATACCTCTGTATGTATAAACAGACGCCAGTGAAGACAGCGAGTCGATCTTGGGATCGGAATCGCGAGAGTAAAAACGGGAAGGACAAAGGCGAAAAATAAAGTCAAGTCCGCGCAGCTGCTGCTGTGTTGCTCCTCCTCAGGATTGTATATACCGGCGTATACGTATATACGTACCTATATATGCTTACACGTACAGGCGAGGAAAGAAAGAAAGAGGAAGAATCGTGACCGTATACTCGAGCACAAGAGAGAGAGAAGGCGCTGTATATAGCGAGTATAAGAGCGACGAGGAATGCGGGGTAATTCGTGTGTGCACGTCGAGCTGGACTTTGTGTACTACGCGGTGCCTTTGGCTGCGGGACGTGCCGATTTTCGGTGCTTTGGCGATTTTTGAAGGACTGACGTTGTTTCTAATTTTTTTTTTTTTGTAAATGACGAATTCCAAGTATCGGGTATACTTTTTGCCGAATATTAAAAAGACAAATCACATTGGAAACGATGATTATCCACGTCAGTCTTCCGTCTCAATAACATAAATAACAATACCGTAACACAATCATCCTGAGAAGAGAGACCCATCACATCCATTTCCTCCCCGTCAAATAAGACGTGCAACTGCACGCAGAGAAAGAGATGACTATTGGCTTGAAAACGAGATTGTGTTATTCGCAGGCACAATAACCTGGACGCGTAAAAGTCCAGTCTCGAGAATCAAGAGTGAATTATATGCGTATGTTATACACGCGGCTCGCTTACATTAGTGGGAGGAATAAGTCGCGCGCGTTAAAATCTTTTGTGATTAATGGCGAGAGAAACGCTCTGCGGCGCTCGTTCTTACGATCGTCACTTTTAATTAAAACTTTAAACCCGCACTTGACTCTCTTAAGCCGCGCCGCTGTGTGTCGAATATTATGTGTTGTATATAATATATATATTTTCGAAGCGAGGAAACTTTATGTGTGTCAAGCAGTGTGCGCGCGGGGAAAAGGCTGTTACTTTGTGGAATTAGTGGCTTTTAATTTTTGGCGCGTTGGCTGCTGTTGGTTTTCTCTCTGGGTTGTGTCAGCCAACTGTTAAATGTAATTTATTACAATGAGAATAATTTTGTCACGTACACTCCATAAAAGAAAAATCTCCCAATTAGAAGCAAATCGATCACCTATAACACTCACCCCTGCGAAAGCCTCAATACGTTTTCGCTCCCAGGAATCCGCGGTCCACTCGCATCACATAATACACGCATACACCCCTCGGCGTAATAATAACCACTCCAACGCTCGTGTCGTCGTGCCCCCCCTGTAAGAGCTTCTCTCTCTCTCTCTCCCATCGCGCAAAGTGTGTAGTATATAAGTATACGCGAATCGCCATCTGCCGCATGGCTTCGTCGTTTTTTTTCGTCCGCCCGTTGCCCTCCTTTCCTTTCTCTCGTGTGTATACTATATATACTGCGGTAGTGGTGTTTTTTGCAGGCTATGAAGCGCAGGCGTGCGAAACTTGCGGGTGACGATGAGAGAATTTTTTTTTTTTCGGCGGGTATATTTGACGGTCGACGAGGCTCGCGGTTGATGCGAGTGCTCTAATTGCGGGCTTTGCGCGGAAAGAGAGCGAAAAGGGTCTCTTTTACGAGTTGAGAAGTGTATATATATGCATAGTTGCTGCCGAGGATTCAATTCATTCTTATGCTTTCTTGAATGGACTTATGAGTTGAAATCAAAAAGATTTTACGTAATTTTCGAATAACAAGAGCCCGATCGAAGGTGAGCAATTTCGGTAACGCCGTATCGTCCACGACAAAATGGAAGACGGTTTACTGCTCGTGTCCTGCAGGAACACGATATGCTTGCTCGCAAAACATCGTAAACGCCTCTGCAAAAGAAACCAGTGACGTCAATGCCGTGACACTTTCGGCCATTGTGGCGTCACTCGCGCGTTATATACCTATATCCTGCTGCATCCAGAACCTTCCTGTCTCCTGCTTATATATCTATGCCGAAATAATTGAATCTCATTCTCGGCCTAACGATGCATCCAGCCGGCAAAAACTTCCAAAAGTCAGAGCAGATGAGCCTCCGGATAAGAAGCCTTTACTTTACCTCTTCTTCTTCTGCTTCTTCTCCTTTATCTCCTTTGGCTCCCCTCTTTCGTGTATATAACACGCTCTCGTACTTTCTCTCTTATCCTCCGGGCTCGTTTCTTCTCTCCTCTCCTTCGTTCTATGCACTCTCGCTGCTCCTGCTGCAGCTCCTTTATACGTCGTCGTCGTCGTCCTCGTTTAAAAGGCCCGCGACGACCACTTGTTGATGCGGGAAGATCTTCTCCCTCTCTCTTTCTCTGCATTGTCTCGTCAGACGAAGAGGAGGAATTTTTTTTCTCGGATACGGGTGGATTGTGGCTGATTTGGGGCTTGATTTATTGCGCGTCTGCGAATGAAGATTCTAATGCAGTCTAGAAAATTTGCGAGAGAAATGAAGATATCGCGTTCCTTGTTTACCTCTGTCGAGTGATAACGATCCCCGAAGGATGATTCACGCTGTTGCTGTGCAGTGATATATGTATATACGTATATTAACGAGCAAACTTTCGACTCGATTGCAGCAATTATCACGTACCGAGAGTTATCGTGAATTTCGCTGCAGCTGATAATAAAATAACGATTCGAGGTTCGTACTTCGTTTACGGTGGAAAGTGTCGTCAAAGGTATATACAAAAGCAGCAGATACGAAAAATTCGCTGACTTATGGCGATATTATATTAAGATTTCCGTATAGCTTTGATCACTGCCTACTTCACTCTCGACGAGATTGTTATACCTATATTTGCAGCCCTACATCAGACGCAGAGGCGAATCTCTTATCTAGAGTAAACGCGAGACTGCGCGCTGCGCGCTGTATCGCTCTGGAATCTGAACTACATCATTTATCTCCGGGAAACTCGAGAGACGGAGATGAACGCGAAATACATCAATCGATTTTTCAAAATTATTTGGCTCCGTATGAACAGAAAGGAATTATGCATGGTCGGGAGTATTTTTAACACTTCTCTTCCGCGATTCGAAGCATGTGTGCGGTGCTAAATATAATATTCAATTTGATAATCAGCTTTCAGGAAGCTATATACGATTATGGTATTCAAGGCAGGCGGCATGAAACGCTGTATTGTATTTAAAATCAACACGCATGATAACGTTCGAATTAACACACAATCAAGTGGCCCACACGAAAAAACCGTTTGGCATATTCCGGCCGACTCGAAATTAATATACGAGAGACGCAATTTATGAAATTTCATTTCTGCATATATACACTGTCTGCTTTCTTTATCTGCGAAATAATAATTAACGACGATATACTGCGCGCAAAAAAATTCATCATCAGCACGCACAAAGTAATCCAGAGATCTTTTTCGAGCCGGACTCGAATCCATCAACCCGCGTCGCACATCAGCCTGGCACACACTCGAGCCCATAATACACATGCCTGTATATATACTATTATAGAGCAGCGCGCGTCGCGAGAGCGTGAGTCACTGCGAGCGCACGCGAGCGATTTCAACGACGTCTACAGCCGGTGGCTTCTTCTTCTTCTGCTTCTGCTATATAGCTTCCTCCTGGTCGTCGTCGGCTTATTCTCTTTTTGCCCTCCCGACACGAACTACTGGCTGAAAACGGTGTCGGTCTGTTCTGGATTGCGTCGATACATGTGTGTGCGTGTGTGTATATGGTTTGCCGCGGGAGAATTGAAGAATTCGAAAGATTGAATCTGAGCTACTGGTGTGTGTAGAGCCGAAATAAATTTTAGCGTTTCTTTGATTTTCACAGTAATAGATCTTAGTACCTATTATATACATGTACACGGCAGTTTTCCGATTTACGGTCTTATATTCCTGAGCAACGATGGAACCGTTGGGTTAGATAACTCAATTTATGGGAAACTTATCAAGCCATCCTATCGGCGTAACACGTAGTACCAGTATGTCATAAATTATAAAATAATTACATCTATAATACTGAACGTTCAACTAAATTATCCGTATCTCCAACATTTACAGAACCCCAAACTCAAACCTTTTCAAATCCAATACACCAACAAGAACGGTAATATATGTACACAAGAGAAACCCTCAACCTGCTCTCACGAAAATCCAACGCGTAACGAGCCTTGTGGTCCCAGATAAGCTCACGCGCGGAATACGAGAAACGACGACCAAAAAGAAGCGACGCGATCTGTCCGGTTTCTTCTTCTCCCGCGTGCATGTGTATATGTGTATAGTATACATATACACACAGGTACGTATGCGGTGTCATTACCCCGCGTCGCGACGGTCCCGTTTTTACGAGATGTACGTGATGCTCTTGTTGTTGTTTCTTTTTTAAACGATGGTTTGTGGGGTTTTCGGAATTTCTTAAGGAACTACCTATATTAAGAGTAAAGAATAAAAATAAGTATTTAAAAACAATTCAATCGTGGAGGTTCATAACGCATCACGTCAAATCAGCCCCGCCCATTCCTACATAAGTATTCCAATATTATCCAACACCGTAGGATAAACGAATCCCACAAGCTGTACCTATACTCCACATTTTTTCCCAAATCATCAACAATCAACAATAGATCATCTACAGCCATATAAGCACACACCTGCGGCAACGACTCCGGTAATACAGATCAAACAACCGTTCGATTTCCATATTCCGAGGTGTTATGCGCTCTTTGTTCTTCGGCCCTTTTTTTCACTCGCATACACAGACACACGTCGAACAAGCTCTACCCCATTCAAATTCCTTTCTCACGTCCTGCACTACTCGCGCGCCGAAACGTATAGTTTCATTACGTCATGTGCGCTGCGTTCATCATCGCGATAGTCCAGAGGCTTTGTGGATATTTGAGAAAAATAAGCGCGGGCGCTTGTTATCGGTCGGTGTTGATTTATTAAAGCACAATTGCAAATTGATAGAAGACGGAGTGTTTAGTTGGAGCCGATTTTTTGACGGAGATGGGTGGGAAATCGGTTTTGGTTGTATATTCGTGAAAGTGATCGTTGGAGTATAGAATGTAGGTCGAAGGTTGAGTTGGGATCGAGAGATTATACATGCAGGTTCTTTGTCAAACGGTGGGATTTCTTTTAAATTTCAACTGGATATGCTAATGGGGTGCTCGATTAAATGCTTCTTCATAGTTTTACTTTCGGTTATATTTGTACGTATCACCGATCCCATCGATCATCCGGATATTATGTACCTCCTGTACAAATAGGATACTGTCAGAAAGTGTCTTGGAGAAAGTTAGAATCGAGTATTTATACGAGTCAATGGAAGCATTTATTGTATTAGGATCAATGATGCATATCTATTTCAAAAGACACCCAGAATCGCATCATCTCTTGGTTCACCGCGAGAAACCTTAATCCAGAATGTTCTCCACGTGAAAATCGTTATTTCCTTATTTTAGACCAATATTTCCTTATACCAGAACAATACCGTCAGAATCTCGCCACACACAATAGTCCACGTGAGCCTCTCACCATCTCGATAACTTTCACTAATGCCACGCTGTTGGAACATCCTCGTTCTTCAATGCACTTCACTAATTCAATATTATCCAGCAGCACCCGGTCATCTTTCCCACATGCAACCAAAACATTGTCCCATCCAATCTAATGATCAAAAACGCCCGCATAATATGGAGGAGCTTTCGTCAATCTCAAAGCTGAAAAAATAAGATAATAAAGACTGAGGAATCGAAAAGAAAACCAAACATCTCCCGGAGAAAGTCCACATGACCGCACAAACCTCAGTTGTGTTTCGCAACCGCATATCGACTCTCTTATCGGATACCGATCTCGACTACCCTTTTCTCTATACAGAAGTCAACGATCGGCGAAAAAAAAAACAACTTATGACGACATCCGATCCGAATGACGACATCTCCTAGCCGAGATTCGTTTTTCCCTCGGCTGCGCCTTTATCGAGCTCTATATTATACATATATATGTTGTGGATTCACGCGTCGCGGCTTTTCTCTCGCCTTTGACTAGTCGGCCGCGAGACTCGACGGCGGCGGCGCTTCCGTTTTTTCTTTTTTCTATTTTCTTCTTCTACCCTTTTTCCAGACCGTCTGCTCTGTGCCTTTTGCGCTACGCGATGCTTCGCCGTCGGTTGGGTTTTATTATATTTTTTTTTTTACTGTCGGTCGTTGAGTGCAGTTTACGATGGCGCGTTGGATTGATTCGCGGCGAAAGGGGGGATTAATAAAATGGTTTTAAGGAAATTGAAGTTGTTAAAGTGGATTGATCTATTTTTTCAATTACAATAAATGTACGCCTATGTGAAGTATTAGGATGAACATTTACGTTATTTGATCAATTCGATGTTGATGATATACGTTATCACTGCTGTTTTTTTAATCCCTTCGAAAATAACACGCGGACGTTTAATCTAACAAATTAGATTCGCATGCACGAAAAATTCTTAAGAAGGTGTGATGTTTGTAATTACGTTAAAATAACTTACTGCAGCATTTCTTATTGTTAGCTTCGTGGTCTTTCTCACCAGCTTCGTGTTTCCCTTCGTTCACCTAAATTACATTTTAATTGTATACATTCAAGCATTCGTAAAGTTTTTATGATGAGTGCCTGGAACCATTGAATTTACATGCAATACATAAGTACACACATTTAGGATCCTTTTACAATTAGCTCGCGCTGACAACGACATCCTTTTACAAACTTTAATAAAATAAGAGTAACTTAACCCTCATCCCCACTACTAATAATACAAGCAACACCGCTGCAACGAACCTCGAAATATCTGGAGCATCCGGCACACAGGAAGTCGCGCCGTCGTCCCACAGCCTCACACACTAATACTATATACATATATATACCCATCAGACGCGTTGTCTGGAGCCGCTGCTCTGCACTTGCAACGCTCGTCGGTTACGCAACGCGAAAAATGCCGTCGCTGCCTATAAATATATATACCGGACGGTGTCTACTTGTATACATTGTGTGCATAAAACGTAGGTATAACACATGCACACACACACGCGAATGTATATATATATCCAGAGCACTTGCGAAAGGGAGAGCGCGGCGCTGGATAACGAGGGCCGTAAATCGGATGTGTGTTAAACGCGTTGGGCAGGACAATTGCCGCCGTGACTTTTCCGATATTGCGGGAGTATAGTGCGGCTTTTCGATGGCTTCCTGGGCTATGCATCATTTGTGATGGTTGACGGGAGCTGTGCACTACTTACTTCCGAGAGTGGATATTGTCTTGTTGCTTTGGGCGTGGTGGTGGTGATTAGCGACGAGGAAAAGGTGGGATATTCAATTTTGCCTGTGTTCAATACTGTATATGCAAATTACTCGTTTATAATCTTGACTGATATATTATGATATAGCTATAGTTGTAACGCGTTAATAAAGCGCTTTTGATAGAACAACTGCTTCCATTCCAATTATCGGATCAATTATTTATTCAATTTCATGCTCTGCAGCACTTGAATCCAAATCTCAGCAGTCCACACCTTATTGTACACATTTTCAGATACAGAGGTATTATTTCGGCGCCTCGAGTTTATCGACCCACAAGGTACATACATACAGGTCTTACATTCATATTATACATCGTACACAATTCAGAACCTCTCGTTCGCGCAATTTACGTAATATCGGCGCGGATTCGTTTATTGCGGGGGTGTTACGTGTGTATCGCATATGCACTTTATCTGCACGTTTCTTATTCTGCTGCGTTGTTTATGACTGGGCGAGTATACATGTAATTATCTGATCCGGTGATCGTTTCACAAGGTGTAATGAGGCGGATTTTTCCGGCAGTGTGATTAGAGATCTGTGGCGTTGCTGAAAAGTCGTATTGGATTTGTGTTTTTGGTAGGCGGTATACTGATATTTATGATGGTTTGGATTTGTATGTGTATACGTAGATACCAGTTAAAACAAAGAGAAAAAAAACAATTTCGTTTATTGTTTATTACAAAAAAAAGTAACGTAGAATGTCAAACAACAACAATCAATCAGTTAGCCAAGCGCATAACAGACAAATTACTCAACCAGCTAAAAGCCACGCTTACGATCATTACGTGCATCACCAGGGGTAATTCGATAATGACGCGAATCAGCGAAAACATTCGACACGCGGGTCGTTAACTCGGCTGAGTCGTCGCGCAGCCGGTTTATTTCTGCTAAGGTGTCGCGTGTGCACTTCTCTTCTAAAAGAAAAAAAAAATAATCAAACAACCGCAATCACACACGACACTGTGAACTTTTTAGCGGCCATTCGCACTTTTTGTGTCCCAATCAGCTTTTCTCCGGTTGCTTCGTTAGCAAAAATTTTTCAATCGATCGAACCGGCCGATACAATGCACATAGCGCGAGCGACTATATCGCCGTTTCAGCAGATTATTAATTGGCCTCCGCAATGCGCGATCGATTCAGTCTATATATCCCTTGCGAGTAGCTCTAAAGTGACAGAATTAATTGTACACTTCGGGGGCAAAATGACGAAAAAGGTCAAGATTAAGTTATATAGGGGCAGCGGCGGATATAATGGATTCGGTACACGCGAGAGCCAGCGTTCCGATTAATTATTTCGCCGAC
This sequence comes from Cecidostiba fungosa, assembly GCA_900474305.1. Lineage (NCBI taxonomy): Eukaryota > Metazoa > Arthropoda > Insecta > Hymenoptera > Pteromalidae > Cecidostiba > Cecidostiba fungosa. Next base: position 36,130 of record UCOJ01000449.1, on the reverse strand, counting down.
GCTGCTGAATATTGAACGTTTAAAGAGAAGGGCGGCGTAATAAGTCATGAGCGTGTACACTATACTCTCTCGTGCTGCTTCCGAACTTTTCTTATTGTTCACGGTCTTCTCTCTCCCTCTGACGTGCTCTGCTCGGCTTTTAATCAACGTGTGTTTATTATTGTTTATTAGGAGTTGCGCTGCGCGAGCTGGTGCGTGTAGTTGGGATTTTTTCGAATTGGAGCGTTTAATTAAAACAGTCCGGGTTTGCGCGCTTTGCGTGAGTAAGAGTATTCTGCACATTTTTTCCAGAGGTTTGCTGGTATCCACTTGCGTGAAATACACGTGTTTTCGAGACGTATAAGTTTGATAATGGTCACCGATGTTTTCGTGTTGGTTCGCAGTGAGATAATTGATAAGTGGACTTCGAATGGTTTGTTTTTATTATAATTCAATTTAATTGATACTCAATCATAACGTGTTATTATTCAAACTTGCAATTATCGTTGTTGTATAAGTAAGCATTTATTTTTAACAGAACGAGCATTTGACAAACATTAAAATAAAAGTGACTCACTCTGCATCAGCAGTGTATAATACCAAATCTTGCAAAACACGTTGATTAAGGCACAGTATTGCGGTTTCAAGCGAAAGATAGCTTTATCATCCAACTCTTTCCCCGGCTCTTAACAAAGTCTTCAAACCTGAAACGCTGAAAAATTTCTAACCACATGTTTCTACTTTTTTAAACTCGTAAAATCGCATATTCCAGTCTACATGCCCGATAGACCGCTAAAATTATTGCATCTCTCTCTTCATTGAAGCGCGCAGCGTTTTCACCTCATCCATAAATTCATCCCGTTCTTCCCCAACAGCTGCAGCTGCATCAGAAGAACTCGCGAATAAATAAAATCCTCGCTTGCACAAATCGTCACAATCCGTGTAATCATCCGTTTTGCTTCTTTCCATCGCGCCCACAAAAAAACCGCGCATAGATTATAGACGAAAAAGTAAAACACGAAAGAAAGCTACTGCTCATCAATCATTCAACGATCGAATTCGGTGCGCCGAACGGAATAATCGAATTCCCGAAGAAGACCTTCCGACCAATTTAATTAGTCCGATGCGCTTCGAACCAGCCGTCTGAGATACTTCCGAATTCACGGCTAACTTTGACTCGACTAAAGTTGTGCAAGGTGCATGTGTGCGCGCCAAGTTGTGACTCGCCAAGTGTCGTGTTATGGAAATTAATGGTGAATTTATGACTGGAGTATACTTGTGATCGATGTTTGCATGGCTGTTTTATTCTTGTCGGATGACGATGGCAAAACGTCGATGGCTTGTAGGGTTGAGAAAAAATGTCGAACACTATCGACTTTGAGGTTAGGTTTGCGGAACGAATGTGTTGGAATCGGCGAGACTACTCGCATTGAGCAATAGATACTTGTATAGAGTATACCATTTTAATTACCGTCGAACAGGATTTATAGCCTCGGCTAATCAGACTATCCCCATCAATGAGAAAAAAGAACCAGCATTTCGTACCTACGTCATTCCCTTCGAATACCACATCAAACGGTCCCTGAATATTAATAAACCTCGCGGAATCGGGAGCGACCTTTTATCGAATTAGCCGGTAAACAAACTCCCAGTATGTGTGTTCTGTTGATGGAGAGACAGAGAGAGAGAGAGATGGCGACAGAGAGAAAAAGAGCCATATACCTCCTTTCACTTGCAGATTGAGATAGGCGACGGCGAGTCTCGCGCTGCTACAGCAGCTCTTGGCTTCGTATATATGTAGGTACAGTTTGAGGAAAAGGAGCGGAGAAAAATCTTTGGCTTCTTGTGAAATATTACAATGCTAGAGAGAGATCCTGGAGACTTTCGCAATGCGCAGGCACGCATTTAATAAGAGCGCTGGCTGGGATTGTCTTTCGAATTATATGAATTTCCGTACTGGGATAGCGACGTGCATTTCAGATGCGAGATGCTCTTTATAGATGTATTTTACACAGCGAGATTTTACTTCGTTTTTTTATGAATTTTAAAAGAAATCACGGGATAAATTATTAATGAACTTTCTCATTTTTCTGTTGCAGGTGAGGATTCACGACTTTTCTCTAGGCTTCATGTATACTGATTGATGCTGGGTCGTATATGTAAGTGAACAATGTATAAAGACACAATTTTGAGGCATGTAACATAAGCGTATATAATTTGTATCCACTGCAAGTACAAAGATTTGCTCCGATAAGCCATCAGCGTCATTAAAAACCATCAAACTACATCTTACGACTCACCCTACTCTCTTTCATACAAGCATTAAATTCAGATCACACATCGAGTTCAAGATCAGTCACATTCAAAGGTCGCAAAGCTACAAAAAACCAAGCGCACAATAACTCTCAGAGAACTTTGCTGTCTGGTGAAAGGCTGCTCATGACAAACGCGTCCATATGTATCCACAGAGACGAGCAGCTCCTACATAGACATATAGATATAACCCTGCTCTCTTGGCCCTTGGACTGATTCATCGTCGACGCCTGTTTGCGAAACGCGTGAGCCTGTCCGTACCTGCAGTGGCTGGTTCCTGTACGAGGAAAATAAAAGCCGTGCACGGTGTGTATAGGCAGGCCCGATGGGCTGCTGGTCCTTTGTTGCTTTCGGCGCACGATGATCCCGTTCGTCATGTCGATCAGGTGAGCGTGTATAGAAGGACCCGTTAGGATCGTTGCTTGCCTGATGATTTAGAGGTTTAGGACGACTGGAGATTCTTTATGTGTGGGTGCTTTGTGTTCCGGATAGATGTTTCGGTGTCTTGTCTTCGCCTTGTGCCGTTGATTGGTTATTGATTGCGTGATGTAGAAATTGAAATGATAGATATCGTTCATTTTGAAATTATAAAACGTTTTACGACAGATTTGTAGTTATGAATTCTGATAGCAAACGTATAATCAACTCTCACAATTATTCATGTTAATATGCGAACTAGTTCGCAATTATACTCGTGTAATTCAGATCAGCAGGATTCACTTGGTATTGATTGACTATTGACAGAATTTTGTAAACGTACCACATCACGTGTCATCATCGACGTCGTTAACCGCAGACAGCATAAACAAACGTTACATACACACATCACTCACACTCGTCCTATCACAGCAACGCACTCCCGCAGACACCCCAGCAACAGCTCCGGCAATAATCTGAAGTATTCCCAGAAAATCATCAATTACGCAGACTCACAATTGAAAATGTACTTCACCTTATATATCTTATCTCTCCCTCGTTCTCTCTTTTAATTGCACTATATGAGTTTCGTTGTATATAGGAGATTCGCAGCTGTTGCAACTGTGTATACAAGATACTCTGGAAAGTTTATTAGGGAACCTCTCGTTCCTTCCGCGTCTATCACTTACTCGCTCATTACGCGTATCTATATCCATTCCGCGAAAGATCCACCGAATATAAATCACGCGCGCGATAACGCTATACTCTGACCGCGTATATATAAATCAATCGTATACGACTCTCGCGGCTGGTGCTGCTGCTGCTATATACAAAGTATCACATCTGTAGATGCATGTAAAGCAACAATAATAAAAGACACACACGTCGCTGCTTTATTGGCATCAGTCGCTCGCTCGTCGGTCATTCGCTCCGATGTTATCAACTCTGGATTACACATACGCGTGTCCGATGTGTGTGTGTGTGTGTCTGCGACGACGACAATGAGAAGGTATAACGGTACTTCCTTGGCGCGGCGGCGGTATACTTCTTCCAGGTCAGTTTCCAGGTCAGCCGGACGGAGCGTGTCGAAGAGGGATGACGTGAAATTCGGTTCGGTTCTGACTTTGCTTATTGCTTCTTTTTTTTGCGGAGGCACGGATGCGGGAGAGAAAGATTTCGTGGCGGCGGGTCCTGCGAAGGGATCAGTTTATTATATACGGAGGTGACTCACGTCAGCGATGTGTAATTATTTTCGACTTCCGGCGATTTTCTCCTCGGATGCGTTGCGTAAGGTTGGACTGGATTTTCGGGTTGCTACTTACGATTCAATTTTACTTTTTTAACTAACTATCTTTAAAACCACATGTCTCCCTTAAAAATGAAAACCAAACTACTTAATTTCTATTATCTATTTCACAAAACACGTTCCCTCCTAGATATTTGCCCAAGCCGCCAAATCGTCCCAAAAATCTCTCGCGCGATAGTATAGCGCTTTTCCAGGCACGATTTTATCTCTCGTCGAGTTTCACTATATCTTTTCGCCGGCGGGTCGTCGGGCTCTTCTATTTTCGCAACGGCGCCCCGATGTTTGGATAGGATCGTTGCCGCCGCCGCTGCGGTGAATCACCCGGACCATGTCTGCGAACAGCTGACTCTGGCGAATCAGTGCAGCGTGGATCTGAAGTATTTAGTACACCTGAAAAATATTGTTATTGCACTATACTACTGTCGACCTCTTTATATTACATTGTTTAAAAATTCGTATGAATTTGTTTTTAGTTATTTGAAGTCCGAATGTATGTAGTGTTTTTCGAAAAAGTTTATACGAATGTGCGCAGTGCTTATCTATATCATAATTTTAGATTACACAGAATACAATTTAAAATATATCTGGACTTCAATTTGATCATCTAAACATCGGCAAACTCGATACATAAAACTTCTCGGCGCCTTGTCTGTCTCGTCAGGGCGCAATTACACTGGTTTGCTCATGTGCTGGTTCGTTTGTTATCTTAAACCGTTCCCGAATCGTTACTTCGGGATCACACCCTCGAATCCAAGCCAATTGCGAACGAACGACGCAAATAAATACATTGCGCTCGGCTTTTCAGGACAACGTAAACACATACGGGAATCGATGATGGAATTCATTGTTCCGAAACGATGTTTGCTTGGAAGAGGGGAATCGAATGGCGGCAGTTTGCGAAATGTTAATTAGGGCGGCTGAGGGTAGAAATTTGCGCAGTTTGTTGATTTATCGGGGAAATATTGATTCGCTTCGATTTTATTACAGCGGTCGTATTCTGTTGGCGGTGTTTGTGTCTTTTTAATGGTTGATTGTGCCTGCGCGTCAAAACATAACAATGGCATTTTATTCTTTTAAAAATATTTATAAAAGGGCAAAATTAAAACAAAATATTGAACCTTTTGTAATGTTATTTATAAAAATTACCCAGTTTCTAATGAGAATTTTACAAAATTCAATCGATAAATCACAATCTTCTACAAAACGTGCTATTAAGCTTTCTTCCACTACGTCGCACGATAACCCATGCTTAGGCAATAATTCGATCTCCATAATTACACCAAAAACGCAGCTAATAACTCTCGAAAAAAAGTTTATTTATCTTCTCTCTTCTGTGTAACCCAATATAGACGGCTACATCCTTCCCACAGATAAAAAAAACAAGCGCACGTGCTGCTGTTGTGTCCTCGTCGCGCTTACGTCACGTCCGAGAGGTTTTCGAAAATCTAAGCGCCGCGAGGGTCCGAAAACAAACGGCGTCCCCTCGTTTCGAAATAGGTGTACCTTTTATATACCTTCGAGCGTAGTTCTTATTTCTTTCTCTTCTGCTTCCGAGAGTCGTTGTGTAGCTGCAAGCAAGTATGGATGTGCACGTATTTTTCTATTTTTTTCATCTTCTTTTTTTTTGAAAGAGTTCCAGTGAAAGTGGAGGATTCTATATCGGAGTGTAGTCTTGGGCGAAATGCGAAGGATCGAGGGAATGTACGCGGAGAGGAAATGGAATGAAAGGACGAATGAGGGTTATTCAATTTCTTCGCAAACATGACGTATTTTCCTTTTCCGTTCGGCGGATAAGCTTTTTTATATGGTTTGTAGAACGTGGATGGTTTCAATTTCATATAAATAAATTTGTGATATCAAAAGCGAAAAATGTTTTCCCAAGAATTTCACAATAATAAAAAAAGATACAAACAGCAGTTTTGAACGGAAAACTCGTCTAAAATCCAGCCGCGCCTACAAATTTCACCTCTTTTCCCATCAGAAAACCTGAAATCGGCAGAAAACTCCAACACCCGAAATAATGGGACCAGCCTCTCTTTCCGCACAATGGGAACAAAAGCCAAAGAGAGTAGAGTATACATCACAGCGCTCACGCAAAAGCAGAACTGTCCGAAGCAGAGAGTCGCGGGGGGCGTTAAATCGTGCGATGCGCCGGGCTTCTTCTGCTGCTGCTACTACTACTACCCCTTTCGTGCAGAAGCTATGTGTATATAAAGTCTGCAAAGGGTTGGATTCTCTCGAGACTTGACTGGTATATATACCTCTCGTGTACTCGAAGCGTCGCTGGGTCGTTAACGCGGTGCATATGTTTTTTTTTCTGCAGGGGTGATGCTGATGTAAGGTACGTGCGCGTTTTTGGGGGAGTAATGAGCTTCGAGAGATAAAGCCGAGACGTGAGGTTGCATTCGAGGGGCTGGTTTAGGTGTGTAAAGCGGTCGGTAACGCGAGTTTTATGGTAAGGCGATTGTCTAACTTCTCCTTCAATAATTTTTAAGTGAATTTTTTTTCAAGGTATTTCATTTCGTTGTATATAGATTGTTTTAAAAAATGAGAAATTTACCAAGTCATTCGTGACTTGATCAGCAGTTTCAGACAATTTCAAAAGCCCAAGGACGCATCTATCAATGTACAACAAGTTAACTTTTTATCACCGTGAAACCTCACAAAGCTTCTTACAAGACCATCTGAAAATCAAGCCTCACTCGAAACGTCTCTCACCCCATTCTCCCCGAAACAAAGCCTCTATACACTCGGATATTCAGCGCAGATAAAGTCGTACAATACTCACACATCTCCTTGCCAACCATGTCCTTCCTCTTTTTTTCTCTCTGTACTGTCCAGTGAGTATTGCAGCGCCGCTTTTGGTGCATCGCCTCCCACGGGGCAGCCGTTTTCACCTGGAGGTCGAGGGACAGACGGACGAACGAAGAAAGAGAGAGGTGCCCTTTCGAGTAGGGAACTACGTGCAGTCGTAGCTCTTGAAACTCTTTTTTTGCGCGAGGCCGAGGAGGAGGTGAAGGCTGGCTTCTGTCGCTGCATAATGAGGGGTCCCTGTTGAGAAGGTTAATACCGCGAGGAGCATTTCTTTTATGCATGCGACTGCATTGGCTTCTTCGTTGGTGATTTTTGACGAAAATTTTCGTTTTTTATATGAAGCACATACTATTCTATAGTGAAAGAGAATTTGAAGAGTAGAATTGTATGCTTGAATTTTCGTTTTGACTGCATTCGTCGAAAAAGTAAACAATCCTTTGATCGTAATAGAAAGCTCAAGTCTATAGTGCAGGTAGAATGATGATTGATTATTGTAATGCAAACGAACGCGACAATTTTCATATCGAGGATCCTTTTATATATCTATATAGATGGAACGAGCTGCTCGAATTATGAAATATGAAGTTCGGTAATAAAGTAACAGAGACGTGAGTCAGCGTATCTTTTTAACTTTCCGACGGTTTATTATGGTGAGCACACGTACTCGAAAAGAAATAGCCTTTCAAAACAAACACAGATATCGGCTCGTTTTGAAGAAGTCACTTTCCCTTTTCGTAGATGGCATGATACGAGAGTGTATTATACTGATATCGGTTTATATCTTTGCACTTACGTAAACGTCGTGTCTGCTCTGTAATTGAATTATTACATTCATTTTAATCGATTTGTGCGTTGGGACTGCTAAGAAAATATCTTATCAGCCAAACCAAACCCCCTTTATTTCCGCATCAATACTTCCATTCAAAGTAATCATCCCACGTTCCATCCTTCCCTCTAAAATCCTCAAAAAGCCCTTTATACTTCCTCCACCTAATACGCGAACTCTCACTCAGCATCAAAAGCAAAAAAAGTCATGATCCGAGCATATCTCCGGATGATCCGTCGCGCACACGTCGTCGTCCACCTCTTCACCATATATATAAAAGCTACGGCTAGACACTCGCGGAATCAATCTGCGGGTGCAACGACCCTCCTACTATGCTCCCCTCGCGTCAAGTTCTTTGATATACACGCGCAGACTCTCGTTTCGCTTTGTGTGTTGTACCTCAGGTACAATGTGAGGCGGCACACGTGGTCAGAGTGATATGGAAGCTGATGTGTTGCGTATGTCTTGTGATGTCGCGGGATGTGGCTAATGGAGAGGGTTTGTGTGATTTGAGGGATGAAAGTTGTAGGTTTTCTCTTCAAATCAACTTGGGTGAAGAGACGTGTTGTTGAAGTCTGAAAAGAGAGGTGAATCGTTATTTGAATTTGAAATTGAATGATCTAATACTCGTTAACACATTAGATAGAGATTAACACGACTTTCGTGAGGGTAATTCTTGTTTGAACACTTTGGATATAACTGATGCAGAATTAACGATGGTCTGAACTGAAGCTATTTGCAGAATAAGTTATTTGTCAGACTCGCGATTAAAAAACGAATGATGAATATAAACGGACGAATTATAATCAAATTTTCACTCATAAATTTCAATGCAGAGATAAAAATATTGCTTGTGAAAGTTAACCAAGCACTCTGGAAACATGAGCATTAATTCCGCGAATAAAATATTCAAGACACAGGTAAAAAATGACATAAAAAATTAATTCAATTCGCACTAAACCCTTCCAAATCCACCGTTAAACCATCCAGAAAATCGGCTCACTCACACTATAAAAAGACGACAACGACTTCGCTGCGGTAATCACCTTATTACTCCAAATCCTCGAAACCCAAGCGCTCGATGAGAAGAAAAAAAGAATATCCCAAAGCGTCTTGACCCACATTGCAAAGCTCCGCAGTACTCTCGACTCTGCGCAAAAAAGGAGGCGTAAAAAAGCGCGTCATTTTACTTTCCTTTGAACGTTCGCTCGTCGGCTGACACTTGAACCCCAGTTTTCGCCTCGACTTCTCTCCGTCGTGTATATACCTATAAACTGCACGCGAACGCGGAAAAGTCGTGCGCGGGCTAATTAAATTCAGAAAGGAGCGTCGCGAGGAGCAGCGATTAATTGTAATTGCGCCGCTGGTTTTCGCGATCGGCGGAGATGAGATGAGAGTTTAGAAGATTTTGCAGCGTTTTACCTGTTTCCGCGTTGAGGTATATACACAGCTGCGCGATATAAATTTTGTTGATGGATGCTGGGCAAAAAGAAAGTTCATCCATCAATTTCAGGAAAATTAGTATAAATTACGTAAAAATTAAAATTTAAATAGATTCTTAAATGTTTCCGATAACTTTTATCAAATTGTATAAATACACTAGCTATATACTTCATGAAAACATAAACTTATCTAATGATTTTTCTTCTTCTGTTTCAGGTAAGTCTCGATCAACGTTGCTACAACACGCCACCATCGCGTCTATAGAACGTAAGAAAATTGTTTCTTCTCCAATCAAAAGTCTATAAAAGCAAAACAAAAAAACTGAAGCCTCCTTTCGTCCCCATCACCACGCACACCTCGCACTAATACACCTCCCATGTACCCATCTCACCTCGAGACTCCTTTTCCTCGCAAAGAAAGTCGCCCCTGGCGTCGTAAAACCGGAATCCCCCGGCAGCAGGAGCAGCGTCTCTCATTGTCGTAATGACGAACGCGAGCCGCGTTTATTCAAAGCGAGTAGCCGCGGGCCAGACGTGGCGCCTACTTACGGAATATTGCACTGGCCCGAAGCGTCTGCAGTGCGTGCGGAACGTAATCGTCCCGCAAAATGACATCTCGCCAGGCTACTCTGCTTTCTTTGTGCTGCTGTTTTTGATTTTTGCAACAACAGGCTAGATTCTATTTAAAAAATGCGTGCATATAAAAGTGAATTATAAAGTTTGAATGAGACCCGGTCGCATGAAATTATCTCGCGGGGAAATAAAAAAAAAGAAAGCAAACAACCCATTGTCCCTGCATTGCACTCCAATAAAATCCCGACTACATCTTCCTTTCACACACAAAAACAGCCCGCATAAACTTGCAAACACCGATACACGTAATTACGCCACACGACTCTTTACAACCCCATCGCTTTCTTCGTTGCTCGGATAAAAAAAAACTTTCCTTCCGTGCTTTACAACGAAAGTCTCGAGAACTTGACCGGGGGGTCAGCCGGCGTGAAATCGAGATGCAGCTCTTCCGCCGGCGACGGCGTGAGATGTTTTCCCGAGAGCGATTCCTTCGGTTTAATTGCCGCTTGCCGCGAAAATTTGCCTGCAGGAATCTCGTTAAAAAGCGATTACTCGCGGAGTCGCCGATTCTGATGCGGTTCGATGGAAAGCGAAATCTGACTGAGAGTCGTGAAGATTTGGATTAATTGTTTTCGTAATGGGAAAGCAGTCTCGCCGCCGCTCCGTTTAATATCGATTGGGCTAGCTTCACAATGGGGATTACTGTTATGGTAGTTTGAACGCTCGCATTAGACCGATTACAGTGTTTTTTTTTGTAACGGTATCGGTAATCGAGGTTTTTTTTCTAGGATTTAGTTTAAAAAACTCATTTATCTTCTCTTTCCACTCAGATTGCGCAATCATAGGGTAACACGTAAAAACTATACGTAACCTGGCGATCTGATCAACAAATTTACCTTCGTCTCTTCATTCGCTCACGATCTTCGTCTTCGCATCTTATATACTCTCGACTGCACATCGGACCGAACAAAAGAGAGAAAGAGAGTCTCCGCAACAGGTTTTCTTACGCTCGCGTACGCGCCAAGCTTATCAAGGATCGATCGTCGGTATCTCTCTATTGATATTTTATCATTATCACTTTCTGACCGACGGATGATGAATCGGCCTTTCGTTCTTCGCCAATGTGTGCCTACCCCTTTTCTTACTCTCATCTTTTTATGTTCAGTTCACGAGCTTTCATTTTTCAAAGGGAGGATCGCATTTTCAGACTCACTTTTTCTTTGTCTGCGGAGGTGGGCTTTATCTCTGATTCGCGATGTTTGATAGGAAATGGTGAATGCCAAGTCGTTTGTGATGCTTATGTATACAACGGACTCTTGATGGCGTCTCAACAAAAGCTGCATTTTTATTTAGAATTTATACATTTTTATTTTTTGTGAAATAAATTTGAAGAATATGAAAGCGTACATGGGCTGAAATTTACCGTTACCATAATAAAGATTTGAAGAGCTACCTCCATACGGTATTTCTAAAACTAGCCAAAGCTATATTTTTGCAGTCGTTGATAGATTTAAAGCTCGGCAACTTCGAAATCACCAGCGTCATCACACAGGTATGTCTACTGATGTATGAATGTGTGACGATTAGACCATACCGATGCCGAGCCCACATAATAGAAAATCTTTGAAAACATGGACCATATATGCATTATCGAGTCAATGCGACTACACTCCAGCACCCACATCTCTGTCACAAGAGTTTCGAACTACCACCAGCTCTACCAAGTCTCAAGCCATCCATTGTTGAACCTGGCAGCGCCATTTGGACCCCAATAATCGTCCTTCAGCACGAACCCGAGAGATTCATTCACAGTATAACGCCCGGGCCATCAACAACTGGAGCTTTGGCATGGGTCCCAGAAGTTGTCTCTCGCCAGACGCTTCGCTGGTTAGAGATCAAGATGGCCGTCTTTCATATTCTGGCCAGGTACTACCTGAAAGACGAAACAACGAGGACAGCTACTCTCAATTTCGGCTGACATTCGAGCGGAAGAAAAAATCGTACAAAAAGCATTGAGCAGCTGCCAGGAATTTATTTCGTCTAACGAATTTCGCTTCGATAGTGCTTTTAGCCATAACTTGATTTTTCGCAGCGGAAAGTAGGCCGCAGCTCCGTAATCCGATTGGTACGTTTTCCGATACTACGTCATAGAAGCTTTCCAAACTATTAGATTAAACGAAATGAAGTACACGAGAAATTGCAGTAAAAATTAAAACAATCGGTTCCACGATCAAGTCATCTTTAATGCACATTCAGACTTTCAGCCTTTGAAAATCGTCTTCGTCTCCTCTCGAGAAATGCCAGACCTCACGATCCCGCTCCCGTCCATCAGCAGTGACCAATGAATCATTCCCGGATCAAGGTCGATTAGATTCCCATCCCGAGCTCTCGTCGAGAGCAAAAACAGCAGAGAAGCCAGTAGCAGCTGAAAGCCCGGTAAAAAAGCAAAACCGTTAAGACCGAGCTCGTGACGTGATGGATTTCGCTGGGCAAAACAAATCGTGTGCAGATAGGTACCGATTGCCGCTCTTTCTCAACTCCTGCACTGGACCGTTCGAAAACGATCTGTGCAAGGGAGTCTCGTAAAACAAATCTGGAAAAATTTATTGTACGAGTGCAGCGAAGAGGGAACTTGCCAAGTATTTGTTTAAGGCGTCTCGGGGTTTTATCCTCTCTGCTCGCGAAAAATCTCCGACGCCAGGCAAATACGAGGCTCTCTTTTTACGAGAGAGTATACCACGCGCTGTAGACTGAGTAATGGCTGGAAAGCCGCGAGAGTAGGAAGCTTCTCTTATTATGTTATTTTTCTGGTTCTCTCCCTCTCTGAAAAATTCGCGCCAGAATTTTCCTCTTAATAATGCGCGCGGGCAATAAAGTTCCTCCGCGCGCGCACGCGAAAGAGAGAGAAATATTGACTCGAGCAAGTCTGACACGTCACGCGATATCTCCCGCGGTGCGTTCTTGTGTGCATTTGTATACGTGTATATAATACATCTGCAGAAAAGCGAGTGTCGCACACGCTTTCTAGGCGAAATGGAAAACAGCGCGTGGGTGTAATCTTCTGTTAATAGTGCAAAAAGGCTTGTATTGCTCTCGATGGTCTTCGGGCTCGCAATTTACACAGCTGTAATAAATGTAATTTTTGTCGATGCAGAGTCTGTATGCGCTTTATCTTATCGTCTATCGAATCGTATACTTATATATTATGAGCTCGTGCAATGAGCGAGCAGTTCCGATGCATACTTTTCTCCTGAAAATATCTCAGGCCTAATGAAGCATCGAAGAATAACGGCACCACAATATCAGGAATGCACAAGTGCAGCAGCTGCTGGGGCTATTGAATTCGGTGGATTGAATTTCGCTTCTGGCACCTGTGTACCCACTTTTTTTCTCCCTCTCTCTCTCTTTCGGCAATCTGAGAGATCGGTGCATCTGTGCGCTAAGTATTATTGTTATGGAAATTCGAGCACTTCAAAGCACACCAGGAATATGAGGAAGAAAAAAATTATCGCAAACTACAAACAAAAATTTTCTGCACACTCAGGCAATCCTTTCCCCAACGAGCAAACAAGCAGCAGCACTTTTCTCTCGGAGCCTAAAAGCGATCCCTCGTACTCTCCCTCTTGCAGACGCACATCCACCCCCGCAGATATCCAGTCTCCACGACTACGAAGGGGTTCGCGTCTCTCTTTCTCTCTCTGTCTCGTCGTCCTTTCCCGTAAGCATAGCAGCAGCACCCCGACGACTACGACACGATGACTCACCCGAGAGCAGTTCTCGCTTTTCGGAGCAATAAAACGATAATTTACGTCCGCTGGAACGCGCGTGGGGCGCAAAGAACGACGCAAAGAGGACGTGGCTGAGTTTTCTGCTTATACGTATGTATATGGATGTATAGTTGCACGAGAGCACCGAGAGACGACTTTTTGGGGGAGCTCTTTGCGAGAGCTTTGAATGTTCTTTGGCGACGAGAGGGGGAGGGCTTACTGTGTGGATGCAATGTGGCTTTATTTTGTCAGAAATATTTTTTTTCGTTTCGTTTAACAATTTGTTATTCTCGAAATAAAAAAAATTATTTGCAACTGTAAAGTTGTAATGGTTAAAAATCCAGCCGCCCACCTTTATATGCATCGATCGCTCGCTTTATAGAGAGTATACACAGAAGACAAAGTCCGCGCTTTCTCTCGAGCGTCACTCGATCCGTAATTGATATTGTTCACCGGCGAGCACGGTTTTTTCGCGACGAGAGGAAGACGAGCCTTTCGCCTCGCGCGTGACCTCATCGTCGGTGCATGTATATTTTTCGGCGGAGCCGTTTGTGTGCACACTTCTCGTCCTTTTTCGTTTTTTAAAACGACCAGGCGTGTCTCTGCGAAAGGCGTAATTGCGTTTGCTTATCGGACGAGGCTTTTAATTCGATTGTGTTCGATAGTATAATAAGGTTTGCATATGACACGTGAAATTCGATATCGGCTGCAGGCCTTTTTCTCTTTGGGTTTGGTTTTCGAAAGTAGGAGGTTCTGTGGGCTGATGCAATGGGTTTTAAGGTGAAGTGGTGACTCAGGAGTGATCTGTTGGTCTAAACATTTGTGCGACTACTGTTATACATGTGCGTATGAATTTGGTCTTGAATGTTGGAGATTTAAAAAAAATTGTGTATTTTAAAATTTGCGTTGCATCATTCACTTTTAAATCGAATTAAAATATCCATAAATTATAAAAGAGACATCACTGTAAATTGTTGTTTCACGCTTACAGACACAACTGCTCAAATAAAACATGAATATAAAATCAGTGATTATATCAACCTTGAACCCAAATCCCCGACTCAACATCAGCATAATCACCTCGAGCAACTCTCGCATCGAAATCCACGATTATCCCGAGGAAATTACAGTTCGCGCGAAAGCCGCTACCGCATCATGTATATATACAACGTGACCCGCCGTAGAGAAAAATAGTCTCGGCGTCGCCGCGGAGTCTCCTTTTCTCGCGTATATTATTACCGGCTTTACGGGCGTCGCCCTACTGTGGAACACAAAGTGAGCGAGTTTGAGTTTTAAGCGCGCGATCTTTCGGCGGAATAAAAGCACGTCGAGAAAATATGGCTTTTAGAGATGCGGCGCTGCGATGATTGTATGTAATCTGTTTCTCAAGGATGTGGAGCTGCGTTTATATGGCTCGTATATATCGATTTACGGTAGCTCCTACGCAAGTTTAAATTTTGCAGAATTATGTTAACTGAAAGTTTTTCTTTAATATTTGTAAGATAACTAATTTTACTTTTCATAATTATAGTATCGATTACATTATGTAAATATTCATGAGTACAGATACCTTACTAACATCGAAATCAACAACTTTGAGCCGCGAGCGACATAACCCCATGCAACAAAAAATTTCCTCAACAGCCATCAAGAGCAATTAAGCCTGTCTAAGCAAAATGAATATCAAGAATAACTTTATACACGAGGAAGTTTGTCCCCCTTACGCAACGTAGCGCATTTCACCTCTGCTTACACTGTGCAGGCAATTTAGCTCTCAAAGTTCAATCCGCAAAAATCATCGAATCGTTGTATAATCCATTCAATGTAGATATATTGTGTAATTACTATGTTCTCCTTACACACGACGCGTAAATTTCGTACGTCCCTTCGCGCGCGACACTTACTATAAGTCACTGACTCACTTCTACGTTATACATTTATAATTCTCGACTTATGTAAAACAAAGTCGGCGCCTAATTACACGTACGCGTCAGCGGCGCATCAAAATTACAAACGCGAAACAATATAAAGAATCTCCGCTCCACTTACGGCCGAGATTTGCACACAATAAACAATCAGGTTATAACTCGCCGGGACAATGTCACCGCGAATGCAGAATAATCTTCCACGAAAAATTCAGATCGATGCTATAGCGCACGTCCGCCTTTCATTTTATCTCATGCAGTACCATTACGTCGTCGACGTCGTCGTCGGATTTGGGCCGCGCGTTAAACGTGTGATTCACTTGCGACTGTCTCTCGCGTGTGTAATCCATTAGGAGCGACGACGTGAAGACGCTGAAGTATGTACGAGCTCGGCTTCTTGCTGCTGCTCAAGAAGTGTGTGGATGGATTTTATTGCAGTTTTTGATGCTGTTAACGCGCTGAGGATTCGTTCGGGTACACGATGTAGTGATGGTAATTTTTGTGCTAGACATGATTTCATTACTGTATATAATCCAAGCTTTCGTGTATTTTTCAACCAACCGTAAATTTTCTAAAAATATATTTAATTTCACGTTTATTCTAATATTTCCTACATTTTTTCAAACAAATTTATTATCATTTACTAAAAATTGACAAAAGCTCCAAGGCTACTCTGAATTCGATACAACTATAATATGAAACGCCTCTAAATAACCCATCAAATCAGCCAACCCGTTCAACCTTCACGCATCGCACAACACACAAACCCATCATCTCACTCCAGTCCCTCACAAACTACGTCTCTCTCGCTCAATATCTCACCAAATCCTCGCGACCTCTGACACTTCTCCGTCACTTCCAAGCGAACCGAACGTCTACTAGAACTGACGACTCTTTTACCCGATGCCATACGTTTCCGTCTGTCATTTCGAAACGCGCGCGCGACAGTTTTACAGCCTACTCCCAAAGCGCTGTATACCTATATTACATACATATAATTCAAGTCTCTCCGTTATCCACAAGTGAGAGCGTAACGAAAGAAAGCGAGAGCGAATAAAAGTCGGCGCGCGATATTGATTGTGTTGCGGACCTCGTGGTCGTCTTTGTTCGGCGCGAAAGTGCCGCGAGAGAGAAGAAGAATCGTTTAGCCAGAAGAAACGTCGTTGCGTCAGGATCGATGAAGTTAATTGCCGAGTCGCCGAATCGGTAAGAGGATTTTCGAACGACTTATTGTACGAGAGGCGTTGATTAAATTGCCGATGGAGTAAGAGGAATCGGAGGTTGATTCTGGAGATCTTTCTCTGGGTCAGTGTGCCGCCAATCTGCTTTTGATTAATGACGCGTAGCTTACGGTCTGATAAGTTTTTCGATTCCAGTAAAACTTTGTTACAATCATTAATGTAAACGACGATGTACGTCTCCTCGCCCACGTATCCAGACGCTGCGATGCGTCTACCTATACGCGAAGATAAAACACGAGACGTCCCAAACTCGGGCTGTTCGTCTTTCACGAGTCGGCGCACGCCGAGAGTGTATTATATGTAACGGGTTCGCGGGCGCACGAGTAAATGTGTAGTAGTGGGGGATTCCCCTTGTGATCCACTTCGCGACAAAGACGCGCCAAGTTCATTCAGTACGAACACGTCCTGTGTGTGATGGTGTCGTGTCTGGTTATAGGAGTGTGGGGGCTTATCTGAATATGTATGGGATGATATTTGGATTATTCGGGAGAATAAAGTTATCCCGAGCCGTGCTGAGCGCGATTGTTTTACGTAGAAGGAGGTTTATGTATGTGATCGTACTATTAACTATTATGTCGATCACAGTAAAGCAAAGGATTAATGTATTAACACTTTCTAAATCACCGAGTCAAAATTTGCAATCCCACCAACCCACTCGAGAACTTGAAAGCTCCTAAATCCCTTAGGACACCGCAATAAACGACGAAAAAACAGTAAATCAAAAGGTCCCATCGGCAATTCTCCTTTCAACCGCACTTCGCTCTACAAAGAGCAATTCACGCCAGCAGAGAGCTGCGGAGTCGGATGAGAAAAAAAATTCGAAAAAAAACTTGCCAACAGCCGAGGTGATAAATAAAGCCCCGAAACAGGGCTGCACATAAGCCCTCGGACGAAAATCACGCGATGCCGCAGCGCACGAGGAAGGTATTATACATATTATATAGCGCATCACGCAGAGGCGCGCTCCTGTTTACACGCGCGTCTCTCTTCCTCATCAGTGCGTTGTTGTGTACATAAACCTACGTGTGAAGCGCTATACGTCGATTTATCGCGGGAACGGCTCTGCCACACATGTGTGTATATATAAGTAGATATATATCCGGCCCACAAGTGAGCCCGAATAAGGTCGTCGTCACCGGTATAGCCGAGGGGATCGCTCTGATGGCGATGATACCACTCTGTGTGGGGACTTTTTTGTATTCGCTTTTGAAGGTTGCGCGGTGTTTTTGTTTTGGTCGAGTGACATTGTGATTTCGCACTTTTTCAATCGTCGTTGATTGCACGCAATGCTGTATAAACTCTAAAAGCCCCTTATCGAAAATTGAAAAACATGCGGATATATGAGCACAGCACGCAGATGTGTCGAGCGTGTGCACTTGCAGCCGATTATATATCGCATAGCGTTCTGTCGCCTCGTTATTTACGTTCGTCGGATGATCCAGTAAATCGCACGCGACGCTGATCAATGCGTTACTGCACTATACACTGAGCTCGTTAATTGACAAAACGGAAAAAAAGAAAGAATATCACTTCCGAACGAACTGCCGCCAATTATCTGCCTCCGGAACAATAGCCTGCACCAGAACGATATCATAATTGTTAAATAATTTTTCTTCTCTCACGTCCGTATAGTATATAAATCAGAGCTCTTCGAAGCCATTGTTTGTCAAAAGCCTTCTCCCGCCGCGAAAAAGAGCTTAATAAAAGTTTGAAAAACTATTATACGAGCAATTTGCGCCTTCCTGCCTCTCTTTCTCTCCCCCTATTGTCTCCGCGTCTTTAATAATCCGCCGAGAGTTGTTAAGAAAAAGAGATCCGCGATATAATGTGGGCAGCCTCTATACTGGCGGGAATAAAGAAGCGTATAAAAGTTAACTCGATCGCGAGAGATAGCATCGTGTGCAGCCTATAAACCGCAGATGTTTATTAATTGTTAACTCGAAAATTATGTTTTATTTTATGTACGTGCAAACGATTCGTGATGGCTAATTTGGCGGAGATAAAAAGATCCGGGGAGAGAGAGAGAGATTTCTAGATACTTTCTCCCAGATATATCAACGGACTATATTTTTCATGTAAACTTTGAAATAATAACCGGAGTAATTGCGCTCTTTAGGAAAAAGTGGCGAGATCGTTTCGGTTGTGCGTTCGTATATACACTATTGTCTCCTTTTTTTTCGTAATTAGCCACGCGGTAAAAGTATCCACGACTTTTGTTCTGACCCACAAACTTGTAATAGCCCTGTCGTTAGAGAGTAAAAGTGATGACGATTTGTAGGCTCGATAATAATTCTACAGTTGCCTATAAAATAGAGAGAAAAACTACAATAAGCAAATAGAAACTCGGAAAAGTGTCACTACACCATAAAGTCAAAAAAGAAACACTCGACAACAACACGGATTCCCTCTTCTCATTGTCTCTCTCTCATCTCTCCCACCATCCGTCGCGCACTCGAAGAAAAGAAACACAAGCAGTGACAACAACGACGACGAAACGAACAAAGAGAAAGATGCGCGCGCGCGAGTAACTACACCTGCATGACATCCTAATCGAGCGGTAAATCTCGGCCAACGTGACTCTTTCTCGTGTCGTCGCCTCGTCTGACGCCTCTCGAGCTCACATGCGCTTATTGTAATGCGCGAGCCTCCGATGCACTTCCGCGTCCCTCTCTCTACGGGTCATGGGTGAGTGTGTATGTGTGTATGTGTGCAACGACGACGAGCGACAATGGCCGCTAAGGAGAATCTGGCGCACGGGAACGATGAGTAAGCCTTTCTTTTGCCCTTTTGCGAGAGGCATTATGGTTATGCTTAGGCTGATGGGTTCTAATGTGGAGTAGGATGTTTTCGGGAGCTAGCGGAATTTTTGATGAATTTTTATTGCACAATTAATTTTTAAATAAACAAATTGGAATCTGACGAACGCCGAGGTTTCTAAAGATAAAGCCAAAGTTATCGTGATTCAAATCCCACTAAATCCTCTAAATCCACAAGCATCAAATCAATTAACGTAACAGCACCAACGCACAAATAAAAAGTTTCACCACCACTGAGTTGCTATCAGAAAAAGAGCGTAACTTTATGGCCGTATCTACTGTTCGGCAGTTAACACACTGCGGTATACATCCGACGGCGGAGATCTTTCAAGCAGCTTCGAGGAATTCGGACGGTGCTCATCAATTCCATTATCGGTGATTTACTTAAGGAAACTTTCGAGGCAAGCGAATTCTCGCTCCGCACACTCAGACACACTCTGATCTAACATCCGCGCAGATACTTATTCTCCGCGAACATTACCTTAATTCAAGCTGCTCGAACCGCGCGCGCTTTCCGAGATTCCCAATTCAAAATTAGCCGTGAAGATCGTATAGACGTTCTTATCTTTACTACAAGAAAAAACTGATGTGCTATTCCCTTGCAAATTATTTCTTTGTGCTAGTATAAAATTGAATCGTTAATTTTTTATGCAATCAACAAACCTATGGCCCTCTGAAAAATTCGCACCGAAGCGCAATCGAGCATTCCATCTCGATCGTTTATCCACTTGGTTCCATCTGCGCGCGCATGCATCACGCACTCCGGTATCTAAGTACCGCACATACGTTCCAGTTTCTCTCGTCTGCGCGCCTCGACACCCATTCTCTCCCTCTCCCGCCAATGCATCACGCCGTATCAAGAGCAGCATCGTCATATAGTTCTAAGCCTATTTAAGGTCGAGCCTCTCTTTCTCTCTCAGACATCATTAGCCGGCTACATCGCAGGAGAGAGAATAAAGGGGTACCTCCTCCTCCTCCTCCGATATCTCTTTCTCTCTCCGCCTCGGAAGTGCAATTAAGCGGAATATATATCTCCTCGAGTCCTCCGCCTCTCTGATAACTGTATATATTGTATTATATCCGTCGCGCAACAACGTTCAGGTACCGTTAATTCGGTGCGCATTGTGCAATTAATCGCTGGCCCGTGACGTGGAATTGGATTTATGGTGGGTACCTACCGGCTCGGATTCGAATGTGGCGCGCTTTTTTCTAATGCTCATCCTTTATATTATATATACGCGCTAGGTGAAAATGTGGATGCACATAAGAAAAATGCCGCCTACATACCTTTTAATCCCGTGAGATTTCTTCTGCGCAGTCGGGAGGAGAGAGAGAGAAAGAGGTTTTTGCTGCGCACGCGCGGTTTAATTTATTGCGGACTGCTTGATTTATGCGGTTATGGGCGGTAATTTTGCTCGTTTGCCGGTTTTGTTTTGTTCTCTAGGATGGCGCATAGAGGAGCGTTTTTTCTTTCCGTAATGTATTCGCAAGTGCTATTGTGTATCTTCTCTTCGTGTGTATCTGGGAGTTTATATCGAGGTAAAATTAGAATGACAGCCTGAACGGAATATATCATGCTGGGGAGAGAGAGAGAGAGAACCAGTTTTGTATCTTATAGTTCCTGTGCAGCGCGTGGTTGTTTAGAAGAAAAATTTCGCGCAGACTGCACAGGTGCACGGTTTTACGTCGGAAGAGCCGCGAGTCCTTGACAGCAGTGCATTAAGTCTAAAGTAAATAAGGATCCGCTAACTATATTTTATCGCTTGAAGCATAAAATCACGTAGCTTGCAACTCAATTTATCGTTTGCTCGGCTGTAAAAAGCCAGAGTGAAGTGAAGAGGCACCCGATGACGTACATTACTAAAGTATTAAAGGTTCATTAAGAAATTTCTTCTTGTTATATGCTACCCGATTCCATTATATCTTTTTTGCGGAAAAATACTTTGAAAATCTAAAGATTTACTCCGTACGAGCGACCTTAATTGTCAGCAGGCTTTTGTGATATGTCGTTGACAGTGATTTTTATATAAATAAAATCTCTAACTCAACGAACCTTTTAAAAATAAAAAATTTTTCTTTCGATTTCAGACTGAAGCCTGACGACCGCGAATCAACCTCGCGCCATCCCTAAAACCGTCAAGACGGCTCAAAAGAAGAGCAGCAGCAGCGCCGGTAAGATGGCAAGCACCGGCGAGGTCTGGGTACAGTGGTTCACGTGCTGTCTGACCCAACAACGACCCGGGGCCAGAGCCAAGCGCCAAAGACCCCAACAGCAGAGGCTCAGGATAGACCGAAGCATGATCGGCGCACCCACGAACTTCCAACACACCGGACATATTGGCACTGGTGACCTCGAGGCCAGTGCACACCTTAATGCTATTCAGAATCAGATGCAAGGAAAGGGCGGATACGAGGCCTCCTTTGGTGTTAAGGTGAGTCCGAACATTGAAAATTGAAAATAACTCCTAAAAATTCGATAGTCTATTGACGACTGGAGGATTCAATTTTAATTCAAGGATTAAGGTCGAGATTTCATTGCAGAAACTTGCGGAGGTTAATGAAAGTACACGGATGAAAGATTTCTCTTCAATATCTTGTGATTCTTCGCGTTCGAGTCAAAGTTAAAATTGAATCGATAAAAGTTAAATGAAATTCTTCGCGCGGCTTTTCATTTAACGCTCGAACACCACTGCAAAGCAAAGCTTTCCAATTTCGCTTTGCCAACTGAAAGGCTGAACCTTGTATAACGATCTTCTCTATACCCGTAGTTATTGAAATTTTCAGAAAACAATGCAAAAAGGTTCGCTTTTCGAGTGTCAGATGTATTAGCGTGTTACGGCGTCACACATTCATATTTTCTAATTTTCATAAATAATTCGAGGCTAAAGTAGCAGGGCACAATGAAACTCAAATATTACCTAATGGAAATTCGTTGAATATGGAACGGCACACTGTTACAAAATACCGTCCTCGATATATTAAAGAATTTTATGTGGATAGACGAATTTTCTTTATGCTCTTCGAAATTAAAATTTGCATAAGCAGTTTTGAATCTATTTAGAAAATTATGCAACCCAAGGTAGAAAAGCGTTTAAAAGGTCAGAAAAAAAGGCTATAAGCCACAGCCGATTTCCCAAACAAAACCAGTGCAGCCTCCACCGCATCAGCCATTTAAATATATAAAACTCCGCGGCCTGAAAAGCCAGACGACTCGCTCTCGGTGTCTATTTTCGAAAAAGCCCCGCGGAGAGCTGCCGCAGGTTTGCCCATATACGCGGGAAAGCCGAGCTACCGCAGTACGCGCTATATGTCTTTCTCTCTCTCACTCGGTGTAGTGTCGCAACGCCGACTACGAAAATCGATCCCCAAGACCGCCAAGCTCTTTTCTGGATATGTACTGGACGCGTTTTAGCTTTGCGCGCCGGCTTTCTCTTGGGGCGTCTGCAGCGATTCTGACTCATGGCTGTCTAGGTATATGTTGTTTTTTGTCTTATTGATCTGGTTGTTAGGGGGTGACTTGCAGGGGAATAGGAAAATCATTGATGGTGTAATTGTGATTTTACTGTATGTAGAAGAAACGAGTGAGATTTACGAATATAGGTACTTGGATGTCGGAAAGTAAAAAAGATTCTAAATTTAAAGGCCATTACCGTGCAATTTGCCTGCAAATCATGACTCTCAGAATGTTTTCATTTTCGAAATTGAAGTTTTTCAAGTCTCTCTCTCTCTCACTCTCCCGAGAGTTATAGGTAAATAAGTGAAATTTCTCCGCTGCAGCTGGTAGTGAATATTCACTAATTTATAGCTCGGAGAGGCCTTACGTTCTTTGAATACGCAACCGTGCGCTGCTGCACACAGAGTGAATGCACACACACATACACTGATTGAAGATGCGAATCTTAGCTTTTGAGAAAGCGAAAAACTAGCATTAAATTTCAGATTAGCTTTTTCAAAAAAACCCCTATACTTATCATATCCACGATCTCCTACTAAATTTCAAAGCGTCAGGGCGTCCCACACGAGAATCTGCTTACGCATCCACAAACGAGATTCGCAGCAGCAGCATCACGTGGGCCGCAGCAGGTTGCACTCTTCCGCAGAGGAATCGCAGAAAGAAAATCCGTCTCGCTCGCGCCCACGATCTAACGGCGCGTCGAGATTAGGATAAAGCTCTGCATTTGCACACGCCTTCATTGTTTTATCTAGTCTTGGGTTGGCTCGAGCGGAAAATCGATGGTCGAAAATGCGATAAGTGTTGTACATACGTGCGTGCGCGAGTTCAGGAAGTGGACTGACAGGTTGCGCGCTTTTGGACGGAGAGACTGGTTTCAGATATAATATAGGATGTTTGCGTTATTGCTCTGGTGGTGATAATTCTTGGAGGATGACGTTCTGCAGGTTTGTTCGGAGGATTATCTTGTAAATAGTCGGGAACTGGTTGTCTGATCTTTTATCGGTCGTCGAGTTGTGCGATAGGGATTGGATTTGGTGGGTGTTTAGGATCGTAGATATGAAGTTCTGCTAATCTAGTAGTTTGAATGCTTTGTTGTAAATGCAAAAATAATTAACTGTATGAATTTATTACTATATAATATCGAGGTTTGCTTCCTAGCACGTATACCAAGCACTTTCGGATAAGATAAATTACCTATTAAAAAAGATTGCATAACGTCAACTTATGAATTTCAAATCTCGACTTGTTAAATGTAAAATGATCTAAACTGACTTTCTAATTAAATAGCAGTTATATCAATAAAGAAACTAAATAGTCCAATCTGAAAAATCTTCACAAAACAAAGGCTAACACAACACAGTTCAAGATTTACACTGTTTTTTAAGAAGTCTGTTGAAGATGTTAAAAGATAAAATTAAAATTCATTAGAAAATACGATGAGGCATTTTATTCTTCTTGCCTACTAATTTGAAATTCACTGGTCTTCGTGGTACGACGATAAAACGTCCCGCATCGCGAAATACCCTCGCATCTCTCTCCCCAGAATTGAATCATCGTCGCTCGCGCGTTAATATAAAAACCAGACCTGCCTCTCGCAGCCTCAAATTCCAAACGGCATCAGGCTCATTACGCGACCTCCGCGGAAAATTGGGTCAGAGCATCGTCGTCGCTATCCGGAATTGCGTTGCGGTGAGGACGACCCAATTTGCCATATTATTGCTGGTGGTTCGCACGAGCCTGATGCTTCGGAGTTTCGGGGAAATTGCTAATTCTCGGGACGAAAAGGGAGAGAGTGCATTGCTGCGACGGATATTGCGGAAGGGCGATGGAGTAATGAATTGGTATTGTTTTTTCTCTCGAATCGGTGCGTGAGAGTAGGACATCTTTTGTTGTTGAATTTTGAGGAATAGTCAGTAATACGTCAATGTGCTTAGTTTTTTGAATTAATTAAATGTATCCATTTCGAATAGCTCAGTGTAAATTAAATTTATAAAGCTGGGAATAGATGCGCAGAATTTGCACACAAAATCGCGCAAATAATTAGATCCGCGCTAATAAGTAGACTCTATCCTTTTCGAATTCTCATTTTTCTAACCCAGCGCAAATTCATGCTAATGAATGCCCAGTTGGAAAGGCGCTGCTAATTGCTCTGGCACCAGAGCTTTCTCAATGGAAATTTAAGCGCTGCACCGATTGCATTTGCATAGTCATCTCCGGAGAGTTTACGGCCGAAAAGAAAAGCGAGATATGTATGTATGTATATGTACTCGATTGGAAAGAGTGATTCGATTTCATTGCCGTTAAAGTTGCGCGCTTCATATATATTGAAGGAAGAGATTGGATTGAGTATTACAAGTATAACTGAGCTTTTTTTGGCCTGGGGGAAAGTGTTCGCGTGTTAACTTTACATTGATGGTGTGTTTAGAAACTGAGCGGTGCAGACTAATAAGCAATAAAAGTGACGATAACGTAGAATATAGGAGGTATAATAGTCACTTGTATCTAATTCGCCATTTATTTGAACAAATCTTCTGGAATTAAAGAAAGCACTCGTTCGACAAGATTTTATCTTCGTATTTTATTACCAGCTGACGAGTTTGCTGTATATTAATATACATAGCAGCGATGTGTGCAATTTTAATGAGCAGCATCTCATCGACGCAATAACTTTGCTTTAAGTGATATGTGTGTAGGCGCTGCTCTTCGAGGAACTATATTACTGATGGAATACAATATTGGCGCATTAATTTAGTATTAATCATTACTCTGAAGAAACTAGTGCTGCGTTCACAGCAAACAGGCATTCGTAAACGCAGCAAATTTTTCTCACGATATAGGGCTAGCATATATAATAATATCGATTCAAAATAAGCATGGGAACAAGCTTCATTCTGCACGTGAAAAAATTCTTGCTGTCAGTAATATAAATTCTTTAAAGTACGCAGTATAATAAAAACCGCACTCTCCCCTTGGCGAAAAACAAACAGCATCAGCGACAAATTAGCCTATCCGCATAGACGCGATAAAGCTCGTCCGGCTCCAGACTAATCCCCTCGTGTCTGCGTCGTCTCCTCGACGATAACTCGTCGCGAAACACGAAGTACCTTTATACCTCGATTTTCGTTTTCCCCCGCGGCGCGATAATTTCGCCGGACCTCAATGCCAAGGCTACAGTGCGGCTGCTCATTAATTTCGCGCGCAACGTGCGCTTCAAGGCCGGCGCGTCGTGAAAAATGCACAGGATTTCTCGGTGGATGCATTTCCAAGGGAAATATTCATTGCCTTATTATGGAGCAATTGGAGGAAGCAGGTGCTGACTGATTGGGAGTTGTGCTGCAGTCGAGCGTTTCTACGAGTTGTCTTCATTTTTTTTTTAAGTTAGTTTACATTTTAATCTTGCGTCAAAATCAAAGAGCGGTTCAAGAAAGTATGAATATAGACTGTTGCAATTAACAAAAGAATAATAGAAAATAAAAAAAAGACTTCTTACCTCACCCAATGAGAAATTTACCGCATGCCCGCAGAAATTCCTCAGAGGATACCGATTCATAATTCAGATTCTCCGCGTAATCGCCTCGCCCCAAACGCATAACTCGCCGGCATTTCCATTTTCCCTCGCACCTTTTCTCATCCCCGCGTATATACCCTTTCACAAGTAGAGAAAAAGAAAGATCCTCTACGGTCAAGAGTCAACGGAGGCGCGCGAGAATGTAGCAGCGTCGGCAGCCTTACCTTAATCTGTCGTCGACTCTTATAACTCTTTAAGGACAAGTTTATCGCGACAAGCCGCTCGCGGAACAGGTCGAGGCCTACTCGTGCGTTTCAGAGCTGCAAACCGCGCGCGAGATGCGCGCGAGAGGGAAAAACACTTGTTGCCGGAGAGGAGGATTTTTTTTCAATTTTTTTGTTGTGATGGTGATGGATGGTAGAAATTTGCGTAGGGTGATGGGGTCGGAAAGAATGTTATTGGCTGTGAGTTCGTTCTGAGGTGGATGCGTTAGTTGAATACTTGGATTCTTTCTAACAGATTCTAATAAAATATGCTGTTATTCAAATTTAGTATGTGGTTCGAAGCTTAATTAATGAAAATTAGAAAGACGTGTAAAAAATGTATCACATAAATATTCATTCAGCCAATAAAGAGTAGTATACTCAATAAAAAAAATCTAGCTCTATGACACGAATCTAACAATAGCCGGATTACATGCGCATTCAGAGTACTTATATAGGCGCGCATCAAGAAGAGCTCTCGCGCTCTCACGTGCTCATCTCGACTCGCGATTGCTCTTGAATCCCAATTGTAGACCTTGAAATCTGGAACAATTAGGCTCGCGTGCGAAGGGTCGCACTCAATCGACGATGAGAAAATAGGCGCTCCAGATGCATCTCCTTCCCTTTTGTCTTTCCTCTCTCTTCTTCGCGTGTTTCGTTTTCTTTCCTCTTTTTTTCATTGGGTCTTGTTGAATTCGTGTCTAGATGCAAGTGGAGCGACTGGATTTTAAAAATAGATCGCGAGAGAGGTTTGGCTTAAGTGAAGACGACAATGAAATCGAGTTTTATTGGTCTCTGGGATGCAACGCGTTCTCGCGGACTCTATTTTTAACGGGCTCTTATACGATTGCGATTCGCTGCTTTAATGGGTTTGAAAAATAGGAGAAAAATAAAACTGTAAAAAAATTGGTAAAAAAAACACTCTTCTTCCAAGTCATAATTCAAACACTATCCGAAGCTAAAACTCGAAAACTAGTCATACTCTATAAATTGCTTGAATCCAAAACCGATCGACACCGTTCTCACCTATACAACTCACTGCAATTCCTATCCCGATCTCCAGGCTATACGTGCAGCAGAGCAACGTTACCGTTAGGGATCAGCCGCGAGTTCGATGATAGATTTCGTGTACGGAATCCGATGAATCCGACAGTGAGAGAGACTGTAATACACGGCGAACAATGTGCAGTAAGTAGGCCAACGCGTCGATTCGAATCTCTTCCAGGCTCGCGCGCGTCGCTCTAAATTTAGGAAAACAGCTGTTGCAGGGTTTATAGGGTGTATTCGCGTTGTTCTCTTTTTAGTAGGGTTTACGGAGTAGTAAATTTCGGAGCTTTTGTTTGGATTTCGGGGGGATCGCGTGCTTTGAATTGGCTTTGGGACGGGTAATGAGGTGAGGATTGTTTATTTATATCGGAATTTCGTGTGGAGGTTTATAACGCTGATATAAAATGAAGCCTTGTGATGTTTGGTTTATTTTTCTGTTTAGTTTTTTTTAAGATTTTCTATAATTATACATCGTCAAGATTACGTCTTAACTCATTATATTTAGTATGGCAAGTATTAAAAACTGGACCAGCAAAGAAATCTATTTCCCGTCACTTTCCTTCTCCACTAAACTCCATCTGAATCCCCTCGTGCACGCCTCGACAGAATAGACTCGCACCTATAAAATTAACTCTATTAAATAATAAAAAAAGTCAAACAACAAAGCAAAAATCCTTGACCCCTAATTCTCCCGTATACGCCTCTGCAAACCTCGACATTACCCCCGACGCGTAAGCAGCAGCACGCACGTGTCCGACGTGCGC
This sequence comes from Cecidostiba fungosa, assembly GCA_900474305.1. NCBI lineage: Eukaryota > Metazoa > Arthropoda > Insecta > Hymenoptera > Pteromalidae > Cecidostiba > Cecidostiba fungosa. The sequence goes on along the minus strand of UCOJ01000449.1, from coordinate 7,675 downwards.
GTGCGCGCGGGAATTTCAAATTTGCATTGAATGCGCGAACGTGCCGATCGACTAAGGCCTTGTGCACTTCCGGGCGGAGGGGAAAGACTTGACGGAGGGACTATAGCAGCTATGTGTATTAAAGTATATACGAGGTGTGCACTGCGGAGCGTCTTGACGTAACGACGGCTGAGCTCAACGGGTTTGCTGTAGTGTGCACATTATAATTTGACGAGGAGGTTCTTTCTGCTGCGATTCGCTTATTCGTTCAATTTTCTTACCTCTGCGATTTTAATAAATTTATATTATTCTTGTTTCCACAAATACAATACACAAAAATAACGTGCAGCGATTTTTGAAAGCTCTAGTTAGCTCAGCGGATTTCTAAGAGACACTTCCACGCGATTATACCTTATTTTACGTGCGGCAGCTTGGTTTTCCGTAGAACTGCGGGTTCCGCGAACGTCAGATTTCACCCAGTAACTCAGTCGAGCATCGCTGTTTATTCAATACAACGCGGAGAGCTGCTGCTGCTATATATTGCTCGCGATGGAAAGCGCGCGTAAAGCAAAAAACTCGTCTGAACGGGGCTATTAACGCGGCTGCGAAGACATTTTTGATCGCGGACGCCAGCAAGTGCTATATATGTATAAGTAATACGAGGCTCATCTTGCTAAATGCGATTTGATTTTGAGCGTTGGCTTTTGAATTATTGCTTTCGTAGGCAATTTAAGTATGAAACTGATGAGTTTAAACTCAGTTAATAATATTCAAATTCAACAAACAGCTAAGATTGCAATATCTTTGCCAAAAATGGCATTTGAACAAAAATCTCAGACAGATATTCTGCGCACTTGTCGTTATAGTTTACATTTATAACGTAAAGACATGCTGCATCGCCCAACCAAATATAAATTGCAGAACTCCATCAGGCACGTCCCACCTTAAAAATCATCAAAGCAAAAACTCCTCTCGTCTCTCCAAAAAAGCGTACCGAAGCCGCACATCCTGATCCGCACGTAGGCGTTCCCCCCTTTTATTGCAAAGTATCTCTCCCGATCCGAAGAGGTCGCAATCTCGAGCGAGCCTTAATGAGCCTACCTACCCGAGCCCTCCGCATACCCACATATCCGCAAGTCCCGTTGCACTCTGTATGTATACGTATATGTATACCCGCTGTTGCGTGCGTGTATATACATATATATAGTGTATACGTATGGGTCGGAGATCGTCGCGGAAGCGGAATTAATCCTCGTGGAATCGCGCGCGACACGACTGCGAGGAGCTACCTATACTTACTTCCTAGCTCCAACTTTTATTTCGTTCGGCAGAGGTGCAGAGGTCGAGAAGTATTTTCGAAAGGGATTTTCTGACCTTTTGAATCGTTATTTTGCGTGATACGTTTGAGCTTTGTATATTCTCTCGTTATCTTATCTTGATTCGAATCTGACGTTCTGGAGCCGCAGTTAAAATTTTTCTTCAAACTTTCCAAACCAGTTTTCGTCTATAGATATATACGAAACATTCCGTCCACCCATTAGCAAACAAAATCAATCAACCACCTACTACATAACCCTTCCAGCCAAGTAAGCCGAAACAGTAGCCTGCGTATAGCAACTACCTCTGAAATTCCATCCCTCGTGAAAATTAATCCAAATTCCTCGAAAATTTCACGCCTCACCGGATACTCTCTCGACTCACCGGCTCGACCTTAACCTCCGAAGCCGCACTTTTTTTTCCCCCTCGAGAAGACTATACAGACACAACAGACACCCTCCCCAAACGCCGCGTATCCATTACCTCGTCGATTGGCATTTATTGAGGATGTTCCGCAATTGAGACCGACTACGCACAAGTGGAACGAGCTGCTGACGTTTGTTTTTTCCTCTTTTTTTCTTTGCGCCACGACTCGAAGCAAGAGTTATGATACTCGATTGTTATAACGACACGACACGTTCTCGTGTGCAGGTTTATGGGTTAATTAAATTCCTGGTGTATAACGTATATTTCGTGATAATTCAAGGCCCAGACGACAGGCTGATTCGGATCGTAAACTTTTATGCGTCCTGTACCCCCCGGCGATTTTCGCGTATTTCTTTTGCGGAGAGGAGAGAAGCTCGTAACAATAGTCTTGAGGCTCGCAATTGTGGGAAAATTTGAATTTCATGATTTCGGGCGCTGCGCGCTTTTATGCATCAGAAGAAGCGAGAGATGCTGCAGCGCGCTGTGTACTTTTACTTCGTGCGCTATAATGTAGTTTATTTTTAAAAACGCCTTTCACTTTGGAAATTTGCATGTTATGCTCAGTGTGCTTTTTTGACGTATCGAGGTAAAAATGAAAGTTATCAAAAAAAAAGTTGTTTATTACGGCTTTTATGCGTTCGCGGCTACTTTCGTTATGAAGCATGGGTAATTTTAGAGAATATCGTTGTTTTTTCAAAAGTTTATTTTCACAGAAAACATCATAATTAGCGTTTTTATTCGAATAATATATCTACGCTTTGAAACTACAATCATATTATCTGCTGTGTACGAGCACACGGAATCAGTCGTAAGTAGTTAGAAGTGTCAACCGCCAAGCCCGAGTAGCCGTTAAACAAAACAGTTTTGGACTGGCCTCGACCCTATCGTTTGAACTTGCTGAGTGGTTATAATTTGGTGCTTCGGCCCTTCCTACCTAGACGGCGCATATTATTTGCGTATTTTTGAAGTACTGCGCTTGCGTCGCGCTATGAATCTCTCCGGGCCAAAGACATTTGGAAATAACTAGATTGCCTTCATAAAAATGTATTAATGAATTTGCAAATAACATCTGACTTCTAATTTTTCTGCTTACAGGCCTGCTGAGAGTTGCTTGCCCCGCGGGTGCTCGAAACCGATCTCTAAAGAGCTATCGGCAACCCACTACGACGATCACAGAATTACATACACCGAGAGAGCCTGTCATTCTCTTTATTTCTCGAGCGCCGGAAGTCAATCCCCGGGACACTCGGGGCAACGCAGTAGCAGCAGCAGCGGCACCGGGAAACACACCTGTATATGTATATACGAATTATACGAATACGACACACGCATACGATATTAGACAAGGAGGGTGTGGAGACTCTTCGCGAGTTTGACTGCCCGCTACGATTAAACTGCGTAATAGCGGTACCATTTTGTTTTTCAACTTTATGAAAGTATATATATGCAAAGGGCTTCGATTTGTAGGTACAAAAAGAATTCGGCGGTTTACGACTCTGATAGACAATTGAGCATATTTTTGGTTAAAATTTTTTAAAATAAAGTATTACCAGAAATTATGTTACGATTATTTCCAAAATTTCTAGATAAACGTCATTTTAACATGCGTTGATGGTCAGAAATTCTGCCCAGACTATGCTCAATTTTCTATCAAGGGATAGACAATGAGCAAATTTATAAAACGTTTCTAGAATCAGGTGCAGACTATGATCGAATTTAATCGCGCAAATGTGCTCGTGCGTTGACAATATTGCGTTTATTAGGTGTGATACCTCTTACCGAGATTGTAAGAAACGATTAATCAATTTTCCGATTCAAGACTTTACTCTGTCGTACAAGCGATCGGATTCTTAAAAGACTTCTCCACGCATGCCTAATTTTACGTTCTGAATTTTTCCGTATCGAGTATCAAATTTGTTCCTTTCAAGTACATTCTCCTCTTTGTCATTCATTCGTTCAACTGGAATATATCCGTCAATCGCGTCTGATATTTATTTGAACCTCTCATCATTATTGGTAATTTTGCATACCGTAGCATCTTTCTTCAACGCTTTTATCAAATTGTCCACAGTAAACATCCGGGCTCCACGCCAAGATGGTCGTAGAACCTTGTTTCCTTGATCATAAGTACAATTTTCTTCATCTAAAATAAAAGAAGACTCGTCTCCGTCAAAGTTGTTTGTCAAAACTGTCCTTCTTGATTGCATCACATTAAATATTAATTTCAGATATTAACCTGTGATTTTTTAAAAGAAAGAATAGACAAAACTTGTATTCTAATCCAAATTTAACTCTATTTCAAGATTCCCGGTATTCGCCCAAACTTACGCTTGTGACGTAGGGAAAACTCTCTTTTTGAGAAAAGCCACGCCAAGCATTACTGTCGCATTTGCTGTACATTATAATTGAAAAAACTACCCGAACGATGGCGACCAAATTATTTATTTACAAAACTACGCGTTCTTTTGCAACCAGGTACTTTTGCAAAATACTTACAAGTTCTCAGTCTTGTCCTGCGGGCCAGCAAACTATGTCTTCTTTGTACTTTTGTTCCGAGTACTTCAGCAGCCAGTACAACGGTAGTGACCTATCTTCTGGTAAGTCCGCTGCAGCTTGCACCAGGTCACTCGATTTTGCATCTCTCCGTTGATTCGCAGCCGCCTTAGACGCTTCCGATCGAATTTCAGCCGCGAGTGCCGAATTGATCCAACTTCGGAGTGTTGACTCCGACAAATTGTTGTCCTGGCAAACCTTTGTCCTCGTTTCCTGGCGAACGATGATCCGCGTCAGAACTTCGCGCTTGACCTTTTCAGGATACTTATTTTGCTTCCTTTTCTGACGCGGCTGGCGATCCTGATCGTGGCCACCAATAATAGAGCATCTTTTTTTTATCAGCGTCGCGGCACCTCATCTTCCTCGTTATCTTCCGGTGGTTGGATCACGATTCTTTTATTGCCTTCTTTTCAATCAACGAATATTTTGGTTAATTTTCTCACTCATAATACCTAATTCAATTATATAGAAAATACGCACACGTTATAGACATTCTATACAGTTCTGTCAGTGATCTTTACAGGAGACGGTTTTCTTAGTATCTATAAGAAAACGTTCTTACCTCATAACTTTCTGCCGATGCACAATACGTAGGATAACATTGCGTTTGACAATTTTACATTATGATTGTTTCGCGATAAACTTTTTTCTTTCCAAGTACATTTTCGTCTTCATTATTGATTTGTTCGATAACTGGAACGTATCCATTAATCGCGTCTGATACTTGTTTGAACCTTTCTTTATTATTCGTAATTTTTAATTCTGCAGCACCTTTCTATAACGTTTTTATCAAAAGTTCCACACCGAGAATGACTTAGAACCTTCTTTCCTTGATTAAAATTCCAATCTCCTTTGTATTTAAAATGACAGAAGAGTTTTCTCTGTCAAAGTTGTTTGTCAAACTCGATCTTGCGCGTATGGCAGTCCCGCAATGATGATCTCTGATCTCCAGGAACTCGCATATTAAATACTAACTTTAATAATCAAAAGATACTAAACTGCCTCGTCAGAATTTTCAAAGCCTAAAAAAACTGGATAATAAACAAGACTTAAAAGACTACTTCGCCACTTCGGAAATTAAGTGGTGCATGTGATTTTTTCGATTGTAGTGCGTTTACAAAAACATGAATTTTTTAAACCTTTTTCAATTAAAAATGCCTAGAAGCAGGAACAATCAATTTATCGCCAAATACTTTCGGTAATCTATACATTATGTACACACCTATCTACAAAATGGTTTAATGTCGCGGTACACTTCACTGCGATCAACAAAAGATTCTTATAAATAGTCCTCCGGGGAAATCGCTGCCTTTGGTAGTTTTTTTAAATAAAAGTTACGTATACATTGTAGGTAATATGAAAAGATCTCTAAACTGTGTTCGAAACTCGCTGATTAAACACCGTAAGATATCAAGAAAATTGCACACACCCTCTTGTATTGTGATAAGCTGCGTTTATTATTATTTGTCGGATTCTTTTAACCAATCACCTAATATTGTAACGACTAAATAATCTTATAAGTATAATCGCCTGAAAGTCTGCACGTTGTTTAACAAATTTTATTATACACTATTGTAATCGAGTTTTTTCTCTCGTCAAATTATAATTAATTTTGGCGATCTGCTGCGAGTGCATGTTCGCAGTAGAAATTGGTTCGATCTACTTTGCATCCATGTGGTACGTTCACATGTAGCTAAGTTTTAAATGAGTGTATCGACACTGATGAAATTTTGTATTAGCATTTAAATTATTGATCATACACAGACATACACGTTGCGTTTAGTTGATAATCAGAGGAAAACGACGATTTATATTTTCAACGAATGGACTTACTTGTCTCACCTGTGAAATATATTTTTTATTTATTGATGTAAGTTCAACTCTTGTATAGTAGTGTATTATACGCGTTTTGTGTAGACGCGTTTATTACTCTTTAGCGCAATTATAACACAAATCCCAAGCCTATGCATCAGTATATGCACTAATTGGCTTTAAATGTTTTGAATCGCGATTCGTAGACGCAATAAATTACTTAGCAACAATGTCACTCCTTTTTTTCTCTCTTCACCTTCGTCGCCGCGACACACGTTATGTATACGCGAGAGAGTGTCTGCTCTATTTTCTTCCGTTTGATGAAAACGGAGCAATGAAGTGCAACGACGAGTAATGCCGGCGATTGCCGGGTCGTAGTTGCGCAACAAGGCTGACCCCGTCGAATGACCAGTCGGGCGCCCCCGTCGTCGCGGTTCATCAGCTCGTACCGCGAGGTCCTGTGCGCGTCCCCATTGTCGTCCACGTGCACGATTGTCAGCACCGTGCTGCTGTAGTTTTCCCCTAGGACATTCCAAAGACTAATATTGATGCTTACTTATGATGGTTTGATACAATTATTTATACTTGCGCGACAACGCGTGCTCATCATCTGCATTTCCCGTTTCCCATTCGCGCAATTCCACTGCATGCATCAGTGATGCGTATTGCAATCGCAGACACACACATACGCGCGCGCGCGTACACTCGAGCAATATATATAGGATAAGGTAAAAAGATTTACACTGCGGAAACATCTCTGATTGAATGATCGACTGAAATGTATTTTTTGAGTATTTATATCTCTGTACTGTGTACCTCGCTATGTATACTGACGTTGAATTATTCAGGAAATACCGACATGACTAAGAAAATATATTGTAGTGATGCTAGCAGCTACTATTTTTGTATTTTATATTATACCAGATACTCTTGGATTTTCGCGAAATTACGGCTGCAGTTTTAAACGATTAATCTGAGCATCGAACGAGATAAAAGAAGAAGTGACGACTAATAGATTTAAAGTAGACAGGCATTTGTATCATCTGCCAATTAAAATCGCAACGGTGTAACTAAACGGCATGTTTAAATAAAATTATCATTCAAATGCTATATGTAGGTATAGGTGCGATAAACCGATGTAATCATGTGAAAACATCCTTGCGACTCTTCTCCGTGCCAGCAATAATACACACAGCCGCAAGGGCAAGACGTTGCGAAAACAGCAGCAGCGGCAACGACGTCGAGTCAATAATCCGCCCACACTCACTAAAGTTCGAAATTCGCGGTACGCGCGCGCGCTCTCCTAGCTTTATCCGCGGCGCTTGGCACTACTCCGGCACTCATCCAACTCGCAGCTTCTTTTGAAAGAGCGCGCTTGCGGGCTATCCCTTTTTCCGCCTCGGAAAAGCATCGCCTTTATCGCACATTGTGCATGTAAGTATGGGTGCAGCCGTTGTACGTGAGCGCCGGTACAGTCTTACCTCTTTTTTCCGCCGAGAGCCGCAAAGCCTAGGAGGGGGGGATCCAATCTCTCAAGGTTCCGCGAGCCGGCAGATGGAACCATACACGGTTTCTGCCTGTAGGTCAG